>JARKIC010000611.1:0-228927 GCA_029378375.1 Mycena olivaceomarginata
CGTGGTAAAAGTGCCGCCCCTCAAAATAAAAGTGCCCGCCCTCAAAATAAAAGTGCCGCCCCCTCAGAATGAAGTGCCGCCCCCCACTGCCGCCCCCCTGCCGCCCCCTTGCCGCCCTCCTTGAACCAACTGCCGCCCCTCTGCCGCCCCCAAAATAGTGCAAGTGCCGCCCTTTGCCGCCCCTAAGAACATAGTCTTGACTTCTTTTGGTCTATATGTAGGCCCCGATGGGTGCATACATGTCTCAATTCTCACAGACAGTGCAACATAGATGAAGACTTCAAAGTGTGCAACGACTATCTTACAATTTTCCAAGTTCAAAATTTAACTGCCGCCCCTCGACACAGCCACTGCCGCCCGGCGGCACAAAGGGCGGCAGGGGGCGGCACTTTCACTTTGCCCATCTCGGCTTAGGCTCGCCAAGCATAGACTCACGTGGCTCCAGAAGCCGTCAAAATGCAGTGAGGGCGGCCGCGACTTTGATACAATCTTGTATCTTGGTTCGTTTTTCGAGGACGGTCACGTTGGCGTTGGCCTCGAAGTCCTCGAGCCTAGCGCTTATGAACAGCGCATCCACGACATCTTTGTGTGATCTCTGGATGAGCTACAGAGGCGGCAGAGACGAACAGAGGAGCAGTGGCAACGAGGCAGAGGAGTTTGAAAGCGAGCATGATGATTGTTCGATTTGTCTGCAACGAGTTAAGTAATGTGAGGAGAAATTACAAGTCGAAGGGAAACAACACTTGCCAGAGTGCACTCGAAATGAATGTACCTGTTTGGTTCAGCTTCTCGCTGGACTACTTATACAAAAACTCAGTGATATTTCAGGTGCTCTCGTCAGCGCACTCAACGTAGAATACGGGAGTCGTCACAGACGCTTCAACATTATGAAACTTCTATCTCTTTTGTTGAAAGGGTTTAATTCATCGCTGCCGTCTCAATTTATGAATTGTTTCCATCAGCACCATCCGTGAGTGTTGCAAATTCCCCCCATTTCAGAATCTCGGTCCAAAGTTGCAACGAACATTATACACATCAACTGCCAAACGCCGGCCAAGTGACGTCCAAGGAGCGGCATAACGGAAGTATACAGCAGGTCTCCTCCTTCCGCCCTCCTTCCATTCTTGCTCCAGTCATCGCAATGCTCCACACCCTCTATCATTATCGCTCTAATAACATTCCTCATCGGGACACGAGTTTTGGCTGTTTAAATCCCGGATGGTCGAATAAGTACTTATTGTGCTTTCCGGCGCGAAACGTCGCCAGTGATCTTTTACAGAATAGGGGTGCGGACCTTCCGCTCCTAGGTTATAGAGCATTCGCAGCGAAGTCTTGGTTTTGGCCCGAACTGAACTTCTTCGAGTCGTTAATATTCAGTTGCGGACTCCAGGAGCCCGCACTGTCCTTAGTGCCGCTGCGTTCATGCGGCACAGAACAGGACTCCGACTTCTATTTAAGTATACCCAAGACGATTCACGGACAACCCAAAATATATCGACACGCCCCTCACATAGCCTGGCCCCGTATCGAACGGGGCTGAAACCGACGTCGAGAGAGACGCATTCGATGGGAACTAACCGTGCTCTTCTTACTTTGAGCTTGGCTGGGTGTTGGGTGTTTTTGTGTTGTTGTGGTAGCACAGGTATGAGTGGCCGTTTAAAACGTTCGAGTTCTGCGTCATTTGGGAAGCCAGTCATTAATTTGTTGGCTTTGAACCACCGAGTCCGAATACAATTCAAGTACCTGCAATTTGCACGACAAGGACACTCAAACACCAAAAAGAAAATGTTCCTCTTCGCGCTCCCTATGGCCCGGCCCCGAGTCGAACGGGGGTCCTTGTGTACACTAGATAGAAAGAACGCTAAGTTTGCAGGGTGCGGACCTCCCGCTACCAGGCCGTATTCCCATCTTTCCAGCTTTCATTCGATGATAAACGTTCCTGCCTTCAGGACACCCTGTTGCATTGAATATTTCGCGGAACGGCGGAACGGCGATACATGATTCTAGCGCTAGCGTGCACCGAAGCTGCAGTTCATTCCACCCAAGCAACGCGACGCGCAGCTGAAGCCTAGGCGCCTGATACAAGCTATCCGCCGCAGAACCGAAAGTCAAGAACGGAGAGAAAAAATTAATCACTAACATGCCATGGCCTGGCCCCGAATCGAACGGGAACCCCTGCGCGAAGACGGACTCACTTCAAATGGAACGCAGGTGCGGACCTTCCGCTACCAGGCCTTATTCCTTATACTACCTTTCAATCAACCTTGGTTTCGTATGGAACTCAAGTTCAGGCTGCAAGCTTCAAGATTCGGCAGACCGGCAACCAGCGTGGCAACATAAGATTAGGTAGGGTGAAAACTGCCCCCAAGATGCGGACCTGGTTCATTTCGACCAAATGTAATTACTAACGCGCAGTATCGGTTACTTATCCGGATCCGGGGAAAAAAAGGAACACACAATTCACTTATGGCCTGGCCCCGAGTCGAACGGGACGTCCTGCATGAGCGACCCTCGATCCTGCCATAGCGCGCAGGTGCGGCCGCCCGCCACCAAGCCTTCCTCATACCCCTCCAACCTCCATTTCATGCTCAACTTTCCTTTTTCTGCCTTCGAGATTCGGCGCGCATATACTTACTACTTACTTTACTCTCTAATGCCATCCTCCGACCCAATCCAATCCAATGCAATCCGATTCGAATACCAGTGCGAACCCACCACCTGCGTGTATGTATTTTATATTAACGGCTGTACAATCTAAAGCGCACCCCACGCCTCCCCCTCCATTTCTCGTTCCCGCTCCCGCTCCCTTTCCCGTTCTCTTTCGCGTACAACCCTCGAGCTATACCTGCCCTTCTCCCTCCCACCCCCGCCCTCCCCACCGGCACCGGCATCGGCGCCAGAGCGGTACTTCGCGCTCCAATCCGCCTTCGGAGAGGAAGTAGAAGCCGAGCCAGACGCAGCCCGCACCAGCCCCTCTCTTTCCCCCCGCTCCGCGCCCACCCACCCCGCGCCCGCGAGCGTCCGGCGGATGGCTTTGGGCAGGGCGAGCGGGAGCGCGGCACCCCCACCGCCGCCCGAAGCGCGCGTCGAGGCGGACGAAGAGGAGGAGGCGGAGGAAGGTACAGGTGCACGCGGCGAAGCCGAATCAGACGACACCCGCCGCCCACTTGCACTTGCACCCTCCCGTTCCCGCTCTCGTGCAATAGCGAACGGTGACGCCGCAGGCCCGACGGACTCGACGCGCCGATGCGGATGCACCGGCGGCCCCGTGGTGGGGTTTGTGGCGAGCGGGTACGCGCGCTGGGCGTCGAACGGCGAGGTCGAGCTGAACGGCGAAGAAGAAGCAGCATTCGAGTTGAACGGCGACGCGGACGCGGGCCCCGGCGTCGGCGGCAGGACGTTGAACTCGGGGAAGCTCCCCCGCGTCGGGGGCGCCGTGCGCGGGGCGGGGCGGTTCGCGTATTGGCCGTTCGTGGTGGCGTATTGCGCGGTGGCGTATTGCGCGCTCGCGTTCGCGTTGGAGCTGAAGTGCGAGTTCGACGGGGAAGTAAACGCGGAATTCGGCGCCGAAGTCGAGCTCGACTTGGTGAAAGAGGAGGGAGGCGTGTCGGCGGAGGCGGACGCGCGCCGCGGGGGGAGGGGTGGCGCGCGGAAGGGGTTGCTGCTGCTCAATTTTGTTGGTGGATTCGCCGGCGCACGTATCGTGCTCGTAGGATTTCCATGAGTTTGTGTGGACGCGCGCCGCAGGGGGTGCGTCGGCGGCGCCGGGCCCGAGAGGGCGGTGCTCTGCGTTGGGTGTACCGTCGAGGACAGGGAGTATCCGTGTCCGTGGCTCGCTCTCCGCATGGGGGCGGATACGGCGGAGGAAGACGTACTGGAGGAGGTGGCGCTCGATTCGGACGCGGACGACTTCGGTGTAGGAGGCCCGGGGAAGGCGCGTATGGGGCGCGCCTCGGGCGAGGGCGCGGGGGTAGGGAGGAAGGGGTTCGAGTTTCTTTGGGTCTGGACGGGTGCGGGTGTAGGGACGGGGACGGGGATAGGCGCTAATCATTCATGAGCGCCAGAATAGATAGATAGATTCGAGAATAGATAGATAAATGAATGTAAAGCGGAGGAAGTAAGAAGGAATAAGAATCGCCGACGGGCACGGCAAGGCACGTACCTTGCACGAAAGCGAGGCTGCGATCGATGGGGGTGCCCGCCTGGGTATGCAGCACGAGGCGCAGGAGCGCGAAGAACGCGCCGCCGCCGAAAGTCGGGGCGGGGAAGAGGTGCAGCATCTGTGTTATGTGTGTCAGCTTTGTGGTATCGCATCCCGAGACGCCAAACGAAAAGAAACGACGAGCGAGATAACCGGCCAAAAAAGAACACGAAACCGAGAAAAAAACTGAAGAGCAGACAGAGGACCGCAGCACACACCTCATCTACCCTCCCTGCGCCCAGCCCCGGATACCGTCCACAAACCCACGCGCGCGCCTCGCGCACGCTCACGCTTATCCGCTCCCAATCGGTCGTCCCATCGTGCACGTCGACGTCGGCGAGGTCCGCGAGGCTGGCGGTGAACAAGGCGTGCTCGGCGTCGCTCAGCGCGGACGGGTGGAGAGAAAGTCGGCGCGAGGACATGGTGGTCGAAGGGGAAGGAGAAGGAGGGCGGGAGAAGGAAGGGAGAAGAGTGGAGTCGCGTAGGTAAGCGGGATGCTATCAGCGGCGCGGGTCGATTGCCGGACACGTGTTCCGGGTTGGGCGGAGGTTGAAAATCAGGAACAATTTAGTCTCTCGCAGCCAGAGCTTCAATACATATTTAAACTCGTACCTCGTTGTATTGAAGGAACAATTGGTCCTGGAGCGGAGGAGAAAGGAGAAATAGAATGGGCTCAGGAAGAGCAAGTGGCAGAGCTCGTTGGAGAAATTCACGGAGGATTTTTTGTTTCAACATTTGTTGTTCAACCCGCGACGTTATCAACTTGATGTTGAACTTCATGCATGCCATATTTGAGTAGACGAAACACAGTCCCGCACCAAGGCAACCTCGTAGCCACCCCAGTACGGCAAAGTAGCGGTTGGCCCGCACCCGCGCTCTGTGCCATTTCGCAGGACATCCCGTTCGATTCGGGACTAGGCCATAGAGCATTGTCGATGTTTTTTTGAGGTCGGCTGCAAATCACCTAGGATATCGAAATCGAAATCGAATGTGTAACTGGAATAGTCGGGGAAAATAAATCGAGCGTGCTCGAGATCATCATCATAGTAAGTGGTGTTCTGGAAATCGAAAATATTCACCCCCGATATTTACGCCAATTCGGGCGCACGAACCCAGCCCAGAAACAGCCTCAACACGGCCTGGTAGCGGATGGCACGCATCCTGTCGACGTGTCGCATAAGTACGTTCAGCACATAGGAACTCCCGTTCGATTCGTGACCAGGCCCTGTAGATTAGCTTTCGTCTGTCTTTTTTGGCGTCCAAGCATGGCGAAGTAATTACTGTTCTCATGCATGCAGCGACGCAGAGCGCGGTTGGCTCAAACTCCAACTTTCGAGGCAAGCACATACCCCTGGAGTCTGCGACAACTCACCGCTCAAAGCAGTTTGGTTCGACCCAAAACCAACCTCGTAACCACCCGAACACGGCCTGGTAGCGGGTGGCCCGCACCTGCGTTCTGTTGAGCTTGTTTCACGTTGGTACGCAGGACACATCTCGTTCGATTCGAGGCCAGGCCATGGGGCTGTACGACCGTTTTTTGTTCCAAGTGTCCGTGACTCGGGGTTAATGCAATGTCCACCTGCCTCCGAACTTACAGCACGAATACGGCCTGGTAGCGGGAGGCCCGTACCCTGCAAACTTTTCGTGCTTTGAAACAACGTAGACAGGGACCCCCGTTCGATCCGGACTAGGCCATGAAGTTCATACTTATGTTTTTTTGGACCGTCCGTGAATCGTCTTGGGTATATGTATATATATACGTAGGGCGTGCACGCCCGTTAGAGCCACTCAACCACATTCGAGCGGATTGCACTCGGGATCATCCTCTGCCAAATACGTATACCCAGCCCGAACGACCCGACTCAGGCGCATGAACCCAGCCGAAAAACACCCGCAATACGGCCTGGTAGCGGGTGGCCCGCGTCCTGTCAATATGTAGAATTTGACATGTAGTCTGACATGCAGGAGATTCCGTTCGATTCGGGACTAGGCCACTGATGGCTTGCTGGTACACTTTTTTTTTTGGCGCTTGAGTATACTTATAAAGGGTTGAGTACTTGAACGTTGAGTGCCTACCGTTCCCCGCCTTGTCGGACACTGCCCACAATAGAATGAGGTTTGATCAAACTTCGGCTTTCTGTAGCTCGAGGACCATACGTATTCACTCAAAGGAGTGCGGTTCGGCCCAAAGCCGACCTCACAACCACCCGAATACGGCCTGGTAGCGGGTGGCCCAAACCGGTTTCCGCAGGCGCTTCCGTTCGAGTCGGGGCCAGACCACAGCATAATCAAGCCGTAGAATTTTGCTGTCAATTTAGGAGATGTGCTCCCATGTCCAACATATTAGGTGACCTTTAACACCGAATGAGAAAACGGGAGCACAGCTGTACATCTCACAGTGGTATCGGAATAAAACGATGAAATCACAAGTCGGACCCATTAATCGGCCGGACTAATAGAAGTGGTAGGTGGATCCAAACTTGATATCATAGATACTGTACATCTCTGCCTGAGAATACAAATAACCTTTGTGGTAATATGGGAATGGTGGAGTATGCAAGGTCAGAACGGAATTTCCAGCGGCACCTGGGTGGTACTAAATTAGCGGATACGAATGGCAGACAGGACGAGAAACGCACCGCATCGATCGCTGCCTTCACTGCCGGTAGATACTTCTCAGCGACGAATATAGCTAGCTCACGAGAACCCCCTGTACGACAGGTTCCGGGGCAGGCTCCGGCCTCTGACTGGGCGGCAGCGAGGAGGACAGGATCCTGGACATTTCCTCCAGGTGTCTCCTTCAGCATCGACGCCGCCTCGTCAAGATAGTGAAAAATCCAGGCCCGGGGAACGACGCGACTGGTGAGTCCTGGGACGGCACACTCCGAGGTATAAGACGCACAGCGACTGCATCTGATCCACTTATATTGAGCGTCTGACCACGGAAGAAGCCTCCCCGAAGACGACGCAGCGTCCCCGCAAGCGTCGTGGTATCTGAGCAACGCCTGGAACTGGTCGGCCGAGATGTGCTTGAGCTGGGGGGCGGAACTGATGTCGTTGACCAGGGTACGGAGATTGAGCTGTAGCGACTGCTTCGCGGCGGCCTTTGCCATATTTCCCCACCCATAACGTGAAGCGATAGCAAATACGGCGACGCAGTGCCGTTCCATGTAGTTCTGGACATGGTTCTGGAGGACGGGCTCTAGGTAATGCATGTCATACTTGGATAGGGCGAGCTCAATAATCTTATCCAGCTCCTGCAAGCCGTCGAACGCAACCATTTTGGCGCCAGGATACCACACCCGCAGAAACTTGTTAAGCTGGCGGCCGGTTTATGTCACTGATATCACCGGGACCTCAGCCTCTGTATCCGGCTGCGGGAGGGAGAACATGTCGCTGAAGAATGGAGATGCTCGGGATAGTACAAGGCGATGGACGTGGAAATCGCAGCCATCGGACGAGCGCAGAACTGTATCCGCGGTCAGGTCGTCGAACGGCGAAGAAGGGGTCAAGACTGGGGAGTAAACCTCCGCCATGAAGATCGTCCGAGTCGATCGTAGGTGAGGGAGAAAGTGACAGATCACACTGTGACCATCACTGGGCGTTGCCGAGTGTTTGCCGATTGTCCTTTGCCTCCTCTCATGTTGCTCTCATAATCATGTCGCCGCAATACTGCCGTTAAGAGGCTGCGTCCAAGACCTCAAGCCGTCAGACTTGATTTACCTGGAGTACCCGAATCTTTCCACGGGAATTATCGCGCCCGCGACATCTCATCACGAAAAACGGGGAATGATTACATGGGTTTACAAACCCTTGTAAACGCCCCAATTGGGAAAATCCACTACACAGCACTATAAAGCAGGTGAAACTTCACCGGCGAATATCTGCAACCTATTTTCTTACAAACCCCCACAAAGTTTGTGGGGTTTCCCAAACGCTGCATACCTTCTGGGGGTTTACCTGTCCTTACATACCTTGGTATACAGATGCATGCCACATACCAGCCTTATTGTTGCTCAATATGGGGCTTGAAAATTGGTGGCGCACAAAAAATGAATAAAATAAATCATATTGAAGAGTGAATACAATGGAAACAAAGTGCGTAATCTACGAGACGTCGTAGTGGCGGCGGCGGCGGCGTGTGAGTGTTTCGCATCCCGCCAGGCTTCCAGGTTGTCGATGTCGCTCGGGCCCGTGGGCGTGGGAGTGCTTGAATTCCCCGTGCTCCCCAATACGGCGCTAACTGAATGTTAATAAAGGAAACAGGCATAATAAAAAGACGCACTAATTGAGGCTTGAAGCGATCAATTAACACTTGGCCCTCAGCGTCATGGAGTGCCGTGATGACGTGGCGCAGTAGAGCTCAGAATATAACTTGGGACTTTAACTTGAGGAAGAGACAAGTTCTGTGCTTGAAGAGTTTGACAGAGATGACTGGAAGAGCTTGACAGAGACGACTTGAAGAGCTTGACAGAGACGCCTCGAAGAACTTGACAGACAAACAACTTGTGAGCTTGATATAGAGGCCACTTGCAAGACTGGAACCACAGGCGTGACATGCTATGAGAACAGAGGCATGTCGCAAACATGAGCATGGAGGGGGGAAAGGCGCATCCATAGTCTTGCACTACTTGGGAAGGGCCGGAGGCCCAAAAACTTGGCAGGAGGCACAAGAGTGGGGGTGCGAGAGGGAGCGGAAGGCGGGGAAAGGGCGAGAGAGAAGACGGAGGGAAAGAGCAACCAAGGATTTGATGGGAACAAATCACGCCATGAGGTCAACACGGTCACCATGCCCGCCATCATGATGGAGCGGAGTTCGAATGACTTGGTGTTCGGTTTCAATCCAATCTAACGCTATGCTGGTCAAATACACCTGCTGCTGACGAAAAGGTCTGGAAATGACATAGTTCTATGTTGTTTCGGCTCATAGACATCAATTTGGTGGTAATTGGTTTTCGGAAATTCACTGCGTTCCCTGTAGACACACTTGCGTCGACCTTATTCCCGGTAACGTAAGTTAAAGGCGCCCTATTTTTTGGTTTTGGCTTGTCATAGCTTTTGTATCAGCAACGGCTCACAGATCTGATCGAAAAATGCTATATTTTCCACAAGGTAAAGATATCCAAAGATTTTTTTTGAAAGATAAAAGCCACGAAAGCCAAATGTGTAGTTTTACTGACAATGTGGTGTACCGGCAGAAGCTCAGCAGCCCATATAAACCCAACAACATCCAGGCACCAGAAGGGTAATCCACTATAACGCTGGTCTTCCCTTGGCCAAAGGTCTAACAGCGAGGTGTCGGCTTTGTCGGGGTTGGTGAAGGAGATGCAAGGGTATGTAGAACACCATCTGCTTGGCACGTGTTTGTAGGGATCACCAACCAATAACAGGATCTCCCACTTTTCGTGATGCTGGCAGTGGGTAGCAACGTAGTCTCTTATAAACAGACGCTATAACATTACTTAACCTCGTACCTCGGTTGTTATAGGCAACGTGGCATCGGGCAGCCTCTGAACCTCTAATTTGTTCCCGGGTTGAGCCAAATGATTCCCGAATAAGTATGCGGCAATTGCATCCAAATTGAATTTCCCAATCTTGGCCCTTATCGACGGCTTACTGCGCACCACCGCGACATAATCCGATAATCAAACACCGCTGATCGCGAAAAAATCATCTTGTGTGCTTGTCCAGCCCAGCCTCTATTGAAGCCTCTATTCGATGTTTCTCTTATGCGCGTACATCTTCGTCCAGCACAATCGATCCAAATCCACAGGCGTAATGTAATAGACCGGACCCACACCTCCCATTTTGTGAACGCGGCAGGAATTCGGCACCTTGGAGCTGCCTGCTTCTCGATTACCGCCAGCCGTGTTGCAAGCTGAATTCGTTCTTTTTGGCCGACCGCTTTCGCCGCTATCGTTCTATCCACCGGCCAAATACAGTTGCTCTGCCCACGTCTCGTCGATTGCATGGGAGCTTGCGAATACATGAAAAGGTGCGTAGATCACGGAAAACGTCTACTCAATCCGATTCACAATGTTCCTCCCAGTCACAATCGTCAGAGTCGTCTGGGCACCCGCGACAATCACAACATAATCGCGGCGGTCACGGCGACGCCCACAAGCAGCGACAGTGCACTTGACTGCGTGCGCACGCCCGCGCCAAAGAGCCCGCCGACGGCCGAAGTCGCATCGCCGAACACACTCGCGATATCAGACGTCGCGGTGCCGAACGCGCCAGCGGCGGCGGACGTGACGTCCCCCGCGACACTCCCCACCGCCGAGGTGGCGTCTTTGAAGCCGCTCACAGCGTCGGAGGTGATGACGTTTTTGACGCTGCTGACGGCGGAGGCGGCAACGCTGGCTCCGCTGACGATGGCAGAGGCGGCGGAGCTGAGGTTGCTGCCCACGGCGGAGCTTGTGGCGCTGGCGGAGTCGGAGGAGGCGTCGGCGCGCTGGGAGCGAGCTCAGCGGGGGTCCTCGCAAGATATGGGGTACTGTACTAACCTGTGTCACAGGGGCGGGACCAGCATAGACCGAGAGGACCGGCAAGAGAGCGACAGCGACAAGGGAGAATCGCATTGAGGTCGAGTGGGGGGATTGAAAATTGGAGAGCGGAGCTTTCAAGGGCACCCAAAGTCAGCGCATTGAACAGAAAATGGCCGCGCAAATCAACTCACCTTCTGCTTTGCTTTTTCAGGTCAAAAAACTGAGCAGCGAAAGAAGAAGATGCGGGGACTGGCGCATATATAGGATAAGTCAGGATAAATTTGAGCCCAGCTATGTCCCCTTTCGGAACGTGCCGAGTTGTAGCTAACTGTACATCGGCCTATAGAATGTACCGTGCTACACCATGATTGCTCTCCCGTCGACGAGCTCGATGAGGATCTAAACGCCGAGGTAAGTAACCCCAACGGAACTCGATTCGAAGCAACTCCCACAGCCATTATGTACTCGACCCGATCAAGAGGTGCACACAGTGCAACGTGACAGGCAAAGTCAGTGTCGCGCACGGCAACAAATCGCCGCAAATTTGGAGTCGCTAAAAATCGCGTCACGCGTGGCCTTGGTAATGCCTGACTTGGTGGTAAGTAAGCCAACAAAAACGCAGAGAAGTGAATACAGAGCGCACACACCAAGCGCTCAGAATTTTCCCGATATTTTTCTCGTCGCCGGCATCATCCTCCAGTGCACAGAGATCCCGCGCTTTCATGACCTGTGAATCTTATTCCATTTCGCTCGAGCTCTCCCAAGCTTCCCGTCGACGGAAAATCATCCGGCATCTGATTTCAACCGACCTGCAGGAAGAGAAGCGCAAGTATTTACTTACGACTTGAATCCCAAGCCCAGCCTAGCGAAGCTGGCCGGCATTGATTTGTTTGGGGATCAAGTCAGCCATGTGGTTGCTGAAGATCTTCATCTTCTCCACGAGCTCCGAGTCGGATACGCGCGTCGATCCAGGTTTGCCGCTAGATCATCGACTCATCGACATTGTTTCAACGGACTCGGACACCTTGGGCCCCAGGATGGGTAGGTTACGGGTTTGGTCAGTTAAACGGGTGGAACAAGAGTGTCAGCCCTCCTTTTGAATTTGATTCTCGTGCCCTCAGTACGGTACTTATTCCCCTTTGTATCTTTTGGTCGCTTTGCCGTACTTTTGGCCAATGAATGACCATAAAATGACGAGTCTTTCTCATTCCTAGGAACATGGGGATAAACCGTGCACAGGTGGCTTTTTGGCTTGGGATTCCTAGTCGGACAGAGCATCTCCGAGTCCGTCAAGTAACGGAGCTACCGCATGCTGTGTGTCCATTAGTAGGTAGGCAGGTAGATGAAGGAACAGGATTTGACTTCGTGCGAATTGGAACGGTACTTTTTCAGCACCGATGTGATGTTTCGAATCGCATTGTAGGCTGCGTCGAATCTACCCCCACCAGTCTCCCCCTTCATATTTCTCACCCAGACCAGAACGGAAAATAAACTGGATCGGGGACAATTTAAGTACCTTTCTTTAAAATTACGCTGTCCGTCCGCAGTAGTTTAAACTCCGGTTTGATGTAATCAGTCCCGAATCGTCGCTCCGTTTGGTGCCTCGGTATCAACTCGAAATCAATGCGCACCTCCGCTTCCTTCACCGAAGTGGTGAGCCACTTCGCTTGTGTTGGCTAAGACTGGCAGCATTCAGAGTCACCATTCATGCGGACTTTGGGTTAGGCTCGTGAGTTGCTCGTGAGAACCCGTTCAAATGTGTGGTATTAATACGTTTCCATATAGCCAGCAAGCTCAGGCCGCTAGATTCTAGAAGCGCTGATCTATTTTGAGCTGGGCCAAATAACTATAAAATTGCTCGGCTTGGAACCCACCGATTGACGAAATATTGTGAGTCTGTACGCTGTACGCGTACGCCGTTTCGTATCTATAGCGCCCCGACGGGGAACAACCTTGCGCAGGACACTGCTGATCTCCCGTCCCGCGTCCAGTAGCCCCTTCTCTTCAACGGTTGGTAGCCGAGGTGGTTTGGAGGTCATTGCATTAACGAGCCAATGGAACAGTGTGTCGGGCGGGCCAGTAACACGATTCTGTACAATAAGGGCTCAATCCTGCAATTAGATCAGAATCATTTCAGCAGTGAAGAATATCAGAGACTGACCGGCTCGACACCTTTTTCACTGGGACTGACCAGCTGCAGGTGAAAACGCGCCAAGCCACACGTAGAAGAGTAGGGAACATCGCCATCTCAGACTCTTCGGGGAAATTTGACCCTGGATGTGGGCAATTCCCCATGTAACTGGATCGCAATAACCGCATTCAAAGTTTCAATCCAAATGGTCGCGATCGTGCATCAGTCGGTTGCGAGTACATCACGATCTCTCCAACAGAACGTTCTCGTGCAGCGTGCACCGGCGGCCACGAACTCGAGTACTCACTGACCGACAATCTCCATGTCCTCGGGAAATCCTAATGGACGTGGACCCACACATCGTACGGTCATCTTCGTATACCGCGACATTAATCCTAGGATCAGATTGCGGGGCAGCGTCAATTCGGCACCGGTTCTTTTCTCTTGGTACACGCATCAACCTCGGACATGGCTTAGCTTTGGTAGATTCCCGTCATTCAAGCACCAATTCAGTCGACTCGAACGAGTTCAGCTTGGATGTAACTCTCGTTATAAAACAGATAAGCGTTCCAACCCATTGTTTGCTCTCATGGACCACTCTTTTCTGGCAGTTCCTCAGTTCCGTCGAAATCTGCCGGTTTCTTGGTTCAATTCAATGGCACCAAGAGGTGGGCGGGCCGAAACCTCTTGAAATCAACCTCCGAAATCTAGGTGGTGGTTGTACCCCCTCCAGCGAGGCGGTTCTCGGACCGACCCTGCGGACCGAACCCCGCAACCATTTCGGCTTTCCTTCGATCGGCGAATGTCGGGACATCGATTTGCCATCACTCAAGAACGCATGTTCGGTCCGATGCAATTATTATGAAAACTACATAGTTCTCTTCGGAGAATGGTAAAGTGGGGTCTCTCGGCTGTATTTTACACATAGATTTGTTTTGCGGCAGCAAAACATAAGTTGGACGAGACGTCCGTTAAAGCCCAAAATGGATCGGACCGGACTCCGAGCTAACTCCGATGTCACGGACTTATCGGCCGCCCACCTCTTGAATGGTAGCCATTCCCATTTGTGAGGAATACCCAGTAAACTGGTTGTTCTAGTTGTGGGACCGCACCAGTATAATATATCCTCCTCCTCCGACTCTCGATGGATGCTTTATTCGTCCCCGGCCCATATTGCCGCGAACTGGATGTCGATGCCGCAAAGGCCATACGAATTTAGTTACGTCATTTGATATCAATCCGCGGCGCAGCACGGCGCGCTGGCAGCATCTTATAAATGCCGCCTTCCGTAGAGCCACTCTCCATCCCGCACCATGGACCAAGAGAAACTCCTCCAGATCCAATCCCTCCCTACCCCTGTGCTCCAAGCGCAGGAAGTTGCGGCTAAGCGGAGAAAATCCAAGAGGCGTCGCCTCGTCCCCTTCGGTGTGTCGGCGCTGCTCCTCTGGCTCGGTGCCCGGTACCTCCACTTTGAAAATCCCGAGTCAGTTTCTTTCTTGGAGGACGTCAGGGTGAGCTCGTCTCGTCTTTTCGTGTGATACTATCCGATCTGTATCCCTCTCGCAGCCGTGGCCGCTTCCGTCAGGGGTCTCCATCGATCATTGCGCCGAGTGGTCTGAGCATGGCGAATTAAACACCATCGACGAGTTCCCCTACTCCGCAGAGGCCAGCTTCGAGCTTCCAGTGTCCACGGATACCCTCTTTTTGATTTCCCGCCACCTCGCACATCGGGACCGAAATACTCTTTTTTCTAAGGGACACGTCCACTTCTTGCAATCGGAGCACGCCTCTGACTCCGTCAAAGTCGATGTGACGGCCCATTATCGACGTGAGAAGCACTTGGAGGCGGCTAAGGCCTGTCTTTTGGAGCGAGACGGCGCCAAATCTGGGGTAGGATTCCTCGTACGTCGGACCCAGAAGATATTACACTCTCGGAACTGATTTCAAATATCATTCTAGACCAAGTGGGATCACAAGGGAGGCCGCCGCCACAACCACGAGAAATTGCGCTTCCAGGTTACCGTTACCTTCCCCCAGACCAGCGACAAATCGCCTCTCTCCATCAATAAGCTGTCGACCGACCTGCTCATTTTCTCGCAAACATTCGGCGATCTCAGCAGCATTGCCTTCAAGTCGCTCCTCCTCAAAGGCGCAGTGGGAGGCATATTGGCAGAGGTATGGCTCACTGGAATCCAAGTTCACTTCCGCTGATACAACCTTCCTCCAGTCCCTCTTCACCAAAACTGCGAGCATCGGAACTTCCGTTGGGCCTATCAAAATCCAAGTTAGTAATCCTACTTCCTGTCCATTCACGCTGACAGTCCCGCAGTCACTCCTTACAGAGAGCGCCAATGTCACAAACTCCGTGGGCCCTATTGAAGGGACGTTCAATGCCTCTAAGTCTCTCACCCTCAGCACATCGAATGGCGCACTCAATGTCGATGTGAACCTGAGCAATGACGCAGAGGGGGAAGTTACGCAGCTCAAGCTGTTCAACAATATTGCGTGCGTCACTGTCTAGTCGTTCGTCCCAAGATCGTTCGCCGCCAACACATATGATGTCGCGCACAGGTTTATCCGAGGCAACATCACCCTCACATCCGCGAAAGATGGTGCTGCGACCAAGTTCGACATCCACGCACGCACCTCCACCTCGCCCCTCGCGCTGGACGTCCTTGAGGCCCCCCTGGGCGCCAACATCACGCTTCATGGGTCCTCTTCTTTTGGGCCCGTCGACGTCTCGCTTCCAACGACTTTTGAGGGCGTATTCAACGCCGCTACCTCGCTTTCGACGGTCTCCGTGGCTTTCGACGAAGAGGCGGAGGACCCGGCGGGCGAGGGCCGCAAGCGCCAGGGAGAGTACGAGCGCGTGGGAGGTACAACACGCGGAACGATTGGGTGGTCGGAGGAGGGGAAGACACGTGGGCTGGTGAGCGTGCGGACCTCGGTTGCTCCGGTGACCTTGAGGTTTTGAAAAGAAAAAAGAAATGAGTGTGTGTATGTATGCATCTGTAGTCATCTGATCCTCGTGGCTCGCACGTTGTACGTGCGATGCCCAACCATCCTTTTGAAACTGGCTTCACGGGGTGAAGTGATCTCTCAAGTGGGCGAGTGATTGCGCTTCATCCAAAATTTGCTTGCCTCCTCATTCAGCTTACGGAGAGTGCAACCAGTATACTGGCATGAATCCTCGGACTGGACTGACCTTCATCCCGATTTTAGAACAAGCAAATCAATTCCAGCCCAAACTCAGCGCCCCCGACACAACAGCTACGATTGCGAACCAAACCCCCGGCTCGACTCCTTGGACTAGGCGTATAGCACTCGAAGGCTTCGTCGGTCCCGGTCGCGCCGCCGTGGTTTTACTCGCCTCCGCCGCCGCCTCAAGCTGCAGCAGCAGTGACGTTCATCGGGATGCCGGGGATGCGCGCAAGGACGACGTCTGTTTGTGTGAGACTCGATCCGTCGGCACGCAGGGCGGCAAAGTCGGCGGTGATGTTCGCTGCCAGTTTGTTCATGGCGGAGGCGTTGTAGAATTTATCGTACTCGGGCTGTGCGCGGCAGTGTGGCGGTTAGTCATTCATCTCGAAGACGAGCGAAGGCAACGCATGCAAACAGCCCCCCGAGCTCGTCCAAGAAGATGAGCTCACCCCGGGACCACAGCTTCTGTGGTGTAGATCGGGATGGTGGCAGCGGGTGCGTCGGTCGTGAGGTTGCAGAACGAAATTACTCCTGCCACTGTGTATGCCTACCGCACAAAAAAAAAAAAAGAGTTTATATTTCATCAATCCTTGAATCGAACGATGGAGAAAGGCGTAACCTACTATAATGGCATGAGCGTCGAGCCGCTCCGCGTTACTGATCAAGTCCGATGCATTCCCCGCCTTGCTGCTCTCCGTACACGAGAATACCGCAATCCACGGCGTGGTGGATGCTTCTTGCGTAAAGTGTGTGTCGTTGAACTGTACCGCCATGCCCTCCACCACATACTGCCCCGCAAGCTGCCCAGATTTCGGATGAATAAAACTGAGAACAAACTTACGGCTCCAGAAATACGCACATTATCCGAGACCGAGCTGTTCCCCGCATCCGTCAGCTGGAATATCCGCGTACTTATACTGTTGTGGTCGCCCGAGTCTTCGGCATCGTTTCCAGTTGAATACGAGGTCGCCAGCGGAGCTGCCCGGAGGCGTGAGAGTGTGGATATCGAAGTTTCTATTCACTCGGTTGAGTGTGAGTCCCCAAACAACGCGCAAAGATACTGAGCACTCTCACTGTCGGTCGCTTCAGAGAAGCTGCGCTGACATGACTCCCTTGGCTCGCAAGGAGAAGATGGAAAAACTTGAGAGCGGAAAACATAAGCTAGTCAAAAAAAATAGGGGTTGAGAAAAAATGAGAGGGAGAAACGGAAAATCCGGATCCGCGTCCTTTGGCGCTCTTAAGCTCGCGTTTTGCTTCGCTGTCGATATCCATCGTGATGCAACGTATTCAAGTTGGTGGCGGATGTCGCATCAATGGCTATGGGCAACGTGCGTGGGCGCCAAGACAATGGTTCGACACAATGGAAACTCAACATGGCGGATAAAAGGTGTGATCCCGCTGGATTTCCGGAATTCTTTTTTCCCTTATCCACTCTCCCTCGCGTCAACGCGTGATCCCGGTTGAACCGAGTTAGATCTTGGTTAGGCGCTCTGATTTAGCAGTGTACCAACTCAATTTCAGAGCCGGCTCGGACCGATAACCACTTGAAATACTACGGCCACAATGTGGGGGATGTCCTCCAAGTCTGTTATCTCCCGGGGCGTAAAAAACGAAAACATGTTCATTTCATCAAACAAGGGGACCAGATCGCTAATAGTACGATAAAAACCAACGAATTATACTCCGATTGTTATCCAACGAAGCAGCCATATTCACGCAGACAGGCCGCAAGCCTGCAAGCATGTATCCACGCCTAACGCCAAGTTAGCCGGGATGTGCGCCCTCCACTGGTCAATATTTCCGCTTCCAATGGAAGTCGGGAAGCCCAACGTAGCATTCACAACGGCGGACGCAGCATCCAAAAGTTGGTGGCAATATCACTGCGGCCGGGATCGTCACTGCTGAGCCCCGCCACAAACATCGCGCGCGAGCAGGTCGGGTTCTGCTGGTAATGGATGCTGCCCATCGGGAACACCGTCGCCTGGAACAGCCCCAGCTGGGTCTCGACCTCTGTCGCGAAGCCGTTCTCCTGCACGAACCCGGTGTCGAGGATGCCCTCGATGTTGATGAGGATCTCGCTCGCGCGCGGGTGCATGTGCGGGATGTTAAGACCGCACGGCTCGATGAAGGCGACGGCGCCAGAGATGCCGGTGCCCTCGAGGATGGGAAAGTTGTCGACGGTGGCGAGAAGGAGGGTACCGCCTTTCCCGCCCTCGGTCACGTTCTGGGTGTTGCTGAAGTCGAAGACGGTGAGGTCGCGGAGAGCCGGGCCGGTGAGGAGGGTCCCGTTGACGGTGAGCAGCTTGTTCAGCTTATCAACCTCGCTGGCCGCCGTGATGAGAGACGAGGCGATCTCTGGACCGTTGGTAATGACCGGAACAGGTCCAGGAGTGGTGACAGAAGCCTGGGGCATGGGAACACCGTGAACAGAGGACCACAGCAGCAAGGAAAGCGGCGATGAATGAGGTTGTGAAGGACATGTTGAATTAGCTAGACGAATCGAAGGCTAGTCAGTTTTGGAAGCTTGGGAAGTTGGAAGCAATTGCCACACCGGTTGAGAGTTCGAAACAAACACGAGAGAGGCTACCAAGGGATTGGTCGCTTGAGGAATACACAGAATCTTGCCTCCTTATATACCGTTCAGAAGAGAGGCATCGTTTAGGGAAATAATCCGAGATACGCTACGGGCTGTCGGTGAACGCCGGCCGCAGTGTTCAGAACCGATAAGCGCACAATGAATAAACTCGTACCTGAAACTAACTCAAGTCAACGGAACACTCAATTGGGACCGGCTTCAGCTCGAAGGAGCAATCCAAAATTATTCTGGGCTAACCTGGGCAGGATAAAAATAAAACGAACTGACTCAATTACCGGGCAGGTCGTAAGGCTGCACCCATACTGAGCAACCTTCAGTGTCATTTCACAAGGGGTCGGCGCTACAGCACCAGTCAATTTCTTATCGGCGGATGGAAATCTGCGGGACGCAAAAATAGCCGGTCCGAGTCGTTAAAAATAAACCAGACTTGAACCAGACTAAATTCGGCTACCAATAATCATTCCTGCGCTTTTTCAAAGTGGTGTCCGGTCAGTGATACTTGCGTTGAGACCCAGAGGCTCGATCATGGGGGACCCGTATGTTCAGAGGGAACGGTATCAAGACCGGGGAGGGGTATTGGGGAGAACAGATTAAACAGAAAGATTGAACTCCGACCGTTGGTATACCGATATTTTCGACCAGGTCGGTCATAGGCCATGGTCTATGATCCGGCCATTGTGGCGCGTTTGAGAGAGCTGCGGAGGCATAAAAATACATACACCGACAGCACGGATTACTGGTTAAGCCCCAAGGAGGAGGAAAGGCGAGAGTTGCAGATATCCGTGAGTGGCCGGCAATTGAATGGTTGGGGAGAACAAAAATGTCACGCTCGGATGTGAGAGCTAGAATTGAATGAGCGGAAAAGGTCAATCCGTTGCTGACCGCTAGCATTTAAAGTATCTCCACCTGGGCCGAAACATGTTTCAGGAGAGGGGAGGCCTTTATTCCTGGTTTTAAACGGCGGCCGTGTCACTATGCCGTTCCAAGTGCACATTTAATATTCCCCCGACTTATATCATGTTTTCTCCATTTTTTATCGCAAAACTTGGCTCTTCCCCGTTTATATTGAGTTTAGTTTCCACCCCAATCTCATTTATCAGAGCTCTGTATTTCTCCACTTTCTTTTCGCAATTCGGAACTTCCCCCACTTGTATACGGACCCAAACAGGTTTTATTGGCCAGATAGAGGCCAAGGACATATGCACAAGAATGTACCTGTGGTTCAGCTCAAACCTGCCTCAATCATGGTAGGAACGACAAAGGAACCAAACCGATTTCGGAGTTTTGATAGGTGATGTTGCCGCAGATGGCCGTAGATGCCGACGATTAACGAATGCTTTAACTTCATTTTAGCTTGGAGGTCGCATGCAACAGCCAATAGGAGGCAGCGGACCTGGGTTGATAGACACCGAATCTGTGCACTTGCGACTTTTGTGGTGTAGGCTGTGTCAAGTTGCAGGTCATGATTTAAATAGCTTGATTTCTGTCTACGGTCCGGGAGACTCACAGTCACAGATCATCTCAATGCTTGAGGGTGAAATCGAAGTTAAATGCTCCATTAATTCAACTCGCGGTTGTTCCTTGGTACGCACCATTCTTGAGCACCGGCAACCTCGCGTATCAATGCTCAAGCTTTCTGTCAAGAAATCTCTGAAGGTGTTCCGTCGTATCCGACACAATTTACCCTCAGCTACCCACACATGCCTGATGTGGATGGATTCAGGTTTTTATTTTAGTGAGAAAAAAAGATGGAGCCAGATAAAAGTGGGGGGGGGATGAAGTGCGGAAAAGTGGTGGAAAGTTCAACATCAACACCAAATGAGAGTTGGGAGGTCTTCGATTTGGCAAGCAAGGTGGGAGCAGCAGGAAGGGCTTGAAACAAGGGGGGAAGTTCACAGTTTCACAATATAAGTGGGAAACATGATAGAAGAGTATCGCCCGTGATTCACCAGTTGCTTTTGGAAAACTTCAGTATGAGTTCAGACCGTCTGGAACCTAACAAAATCCAACACCAGGGACTGACCTTCCCGTTGTCGTCATCAATTTGGGTACAAGAAGCGGAAGTGAATACTGCTTTTCCTTTTAAATCGACAACGGGGTGACGCGTGACCATTTTACCTATTCGACATTTCGACAGCCGCTGTGATAAGGACTGCAGTGTCGGTATCGAAAGATTGATTCAAATTCGACTATGTTCGTCCTCTAGAGGGGAAAGTACAGTCAAATGATAGAGCGAAAGGTTGGTGTGCGAATCGGCCTTGTGTGAGCAATGGGTGTATGTGTGTGTGTGTGTGTGAACGGTGGTTCATGGAGACCGTTCGTCTCCTGTGTGTGGACAAGTGTGGCGGACCTGCTGTTAGTGAAAACGATAGAGGGGATGTGAATTACTAGACCTGGTTCCCTGTACAAGTGTACTGGAACCCTAAATACATTGCTCCGTCTGCCTTCCTTGGTGCGCTCTTCCCCTTAGAACCAGCGCTGGAGATGTGATGTGTGTCGCACAGACGATGACACTGATGTTGTTCAGTCGACGGTGAGACAGTTGGCCTCGTTGGCTACGGACAGCGATTTGAATGTGATGGCTTCTCTCTGGGCCTGTTTTCTACAGAGCGAGGCTCACGAGAATGGTGATCCCAATTGAGGAAGCCTGGGATTGTGACACCGGGTCCGGTGAGGAGGGACCCTGCTGATGGAGGTGGGAGGTGAGACACCGATGAACGAGCGAATGTAAGAGATGTGGCCCGTCTCCGGCTGTAGGGTGAAGAGAAGGGTGCACAAGAGGTACAAGGGCGGGGAAGGCTTGGAGTACCCCTTTAGATTGAGTGAGTGTGGTACAGTAAGTGGGGTAACACCCCGGAAGCTACTTCTGCAGGCCGGAAGGTACTGACTACTCCTACTAAATGCGCTCCCTTTTATACCTCCTCAACAACTTCCCACGTTTCAGGTGCCATGTGTCGCAGGTGTTTCCAGGGGGCAGGGGACATCATGAGGTGTTTTGGGGTGCATATATGGCAGGAGAACAGGCGCCTCTGCTGAGGAGACCAATTGTCTCTGGGTGTGCGCGAGGCACAGCGAGGGCAAACAACCTCGGAATATGTCTTGGAGCTTTAGGCACGGCCTGGTAGTTGCATCGGCGGGTGCTCAAGTGCTCGGAGAGGAGGAGAGACAGACAGTCCCCCTCGGCTAGTTGATGTGTCGTGTGAAGTGGGGGACGGGAAGTGTCGGGATATTGTCTGTCTCATCTGATGGGTCGGTGTCAGGCACAGGGTAGGTCCATCCAGTGCGAGAGATCGTCTGGGAACAGAAAATAGGGGGAGGTTGTCTACGCGTGCCGCGGGAGGGGATCGGTCGTATCCTGTCGATGATTTACTGGACGCCGCATAGCGACGTGCTTCGTGTGAGGCGCGCCAGTCTTGTTCGTTGGAGATGCATATGCAGAGGGTGGCTCACCCGCTGCACATCGTAGGAAGGCTTGAGAGTCCTGGATCGTGGGGCACGGGTCGTATCCGGGTGACGATAGTGCAGGAGCAAGCTCGAATGGCGGGGGAGATGATGCAGATGATGGGGAGAGTGTTGGTCTCACTTGGAAGCTGCTTCCGGTAATGCAGAATCCCATTTAGGAAGTTCCATCGCATACGTCTGAGCTCGTCCCGTCATTCGTGCAGATGGTTCGCAGGGGCCATGAGGCGATGAGCGGTGCATAGCATGCTCGGAGACCTCACACTGCCAAAATTTGGCATGACACATCAAATTTTTCGAAATTCCGAATGAAAATTTCATCTTTTAATGTCATTGTATCCAGCGGTTCAAACCAATCAGGTCAGTGGTTGAAACCCCGATCAGTTTGCAACCATTCATGTACTTTGTGTACACCTCTGTGTCAGCTGTGATGCATTGGGGGACTAGGATCCATCTGTACAGGTTCTCTAGTCCCTAACATCTTCTGTATCCCATGGCGCAGATCCTGGTAGGTCTGTGGCTTTTATAATATGCAGTTGGGTTTCAACCGTGAGAAGGTCAAGTGGCGGTGTCATGGGAGTTCCGTGCTGCTAAGACGTGTCTGTATCCATACAGACACATTGTGTGAAAAAGTAGAACCTGGGCAATTCATGACACCTGCAACCAGGCCCGGGACTACTGCCGATCGATCCAATCATTATGGCTGTGAGATGGCATGACACAGCATTCCCCTGCTTCCACCGATGACATCATCATGATGCACACCTTGCTTAAAAGTACGGACAAGCCATACTTCTTGGACCAGCTTGCATCATAGCTGTTAAAGTGGGGAGGATGGAGCACTAGAGTAGTGGTCCGAGTCCATACCTGCACCAAACTTCCCAATCTTGACCAGTTGATCCCTTGGATCCTTTCTTCTGCTGTGAGGGCAGCCTTAAGCTCGGTGCAGGGCACGGAAACTAGTGGGGGAATCCAAAGTATTCATAGCTATACTAGAATACAGGAGTGGAAATACTACACACCTAGCAGGGGAATCCAAGGAGAAGAAAGGATGTGGATTCCCATGCCAGGCGCAGCTCTAAAAATGGGAGTGAGCAGCGATGGACATCAGATGGGCTGATGGGAGCCGCCACAGCCACATTAAACGGCGCCGACCTTCATCTCTGACTACGACATGCTGAAAACATGCATCCCAGGGCCCCATTCAAGTCCAGACTGTCCAAGGAAATTATAAAAGGTTCAATATACACTATGAAACTACGTAAGCTGGACAAATATATTTAATTATGATATTCTATGATCCTTCCTCCATATCCGCATCCTCCTCGTCACGGTACCCCTCAGCAATAATTGGGGCAAGATAAGCATTGAGTTGGTCGTGAATCAACGGGACGGTGAGTGCATCCATCTTCGACAGTGGCACAAGCAGCCAGGCAAGGTTCTCTTGCAAAACCTCGGCCTCTTTCTAGGCTTTGGTCAACACTTTTACCTTCTGCGTCTCGGCAGTTTTCAATCTAAAGTCAACAATCTCGTTACGTCCCCAAGCTTCTTCCCCGCTGGCGTCAATTTGTTGTGCTTCCTGCATTATGTTCTGTATGCATGATCTTTGGGCGTAAAAATGGTGTCCATAAAATCCTGGGTCTGATTTCGGCGGAACATGGCTTGCACATTGTACTGGTGCAGCATCAGCGACTGTTTCCCCCGGATCATAACCCAGTAGGCTCCCAACGCCCTTTGTTCGCATCATTGGTCGATGGCATCCACGCCAGCTGCTTCTCAGTTGCCGTACATGTGTCAATTAGGCCTCCTGGTGCAAATTCGGCCGAGAATCGTATCCACGTTGTCAAAGCACTGCGGAAAAATGCAAGGGTGATGGGTTTAATGTGGGGAAGGGATGTGATCAAGTTGAAGACAGCCTTCATTGCTCTGGGGTCGGCCCACTGGAGACTGTCGAGGGTTGCAGCCTGGTACTGGACATCAGTGCCAAAAATGAGCTCGGGATTGTCAAGGATTGCAAGCATATGGTGGCGGATGGAATGTTAAAGCAGACCGAAGCCCAGGTGGTTTGTACTCTCTGTCCCAGGACCATGAACTTATCGGAGGTATGGGTGAGTGATAACCATTTTATAGATTGTCATTGCGGCGAGTTCCATGAGAGTCGGAATGTCGTTCAAAGCGTCACGGAGATTCTTCTCAATGTTGGTGAGATGTCGATCACTTCCACCGTCTCACGATACTGGCACAGGTAGGTGATCAGCTCCGCAGCGGCATCCCCATGGCTTCCAAAACAAGTGTTATTGGTGTCCGGAAATCTACAGTGCTGCTCTCCAAGCGAACATGTCATGAAGTCGACATGCCAGTTGGCTTGACCTTTCTTGTCATCCTTATTATTGAAAATTGCGCCTGCCAACGCCGCCATTTGGACGCCGCCCCAAGTAGAAGCCTCGAGAGCGCGGAATTGATCTTCTGTGAGTTCGGCATTCTGGGGCTGGGCAGGATCGAGAAGATTCTGCAGGATTGTCCTTGTTGGCAAGTAGAATTGGACCGACAACACCGAGTTTTTTCCACTCTGGCATCATCTCAGTGTTCCCACCTTTGAAGCTGTTGAGGTCTTTGTGCATGCAGCACCCACCCCAGATGAAGAGATCCAGTGTCTGACAGTCCGCAGGGTTCAATGAGTCGTAGGCTTCCCTTCTAGGGTCTTGTTTATAATTCCTGAGGGGGTTATAAACAGTTTTTAATTTTGATTTATAAACTGGTTCGCATATAGAGCCCAAAATACGAGTTGTTCGGCTTGCCCATCGCAAATTTTCTTCTTCCCCGCTTTCCTACTGCCACAGGAGTCAACTATGAAGCTGTCTGACCAATGATTCACGGCCGGTGTCGACCACCTTTCTCCCGACTCGGCCGTAGTATGTGAGAAATTTATGGACATCTCCAACCGGAATGCTCTTGGGTAAGGCTTTGAAGAAGTGATGCAAATGCTTGAGTCCCTTGTTGTAGTATGTAACCTCAGTGCCAACTCAGTGCCTGACGTAGTGCCTCAGAATGGTGTCGCTGAGTGAAAATTTAAGCGGTGGTCAGTGATTGGCGGCCCCGGATCAGGCCCGAATATAATTAAAACCCAAGCATTTCACCCAATCCAATTAAAAACCGGTTTATAAACCAGTGTTTATAAACATGTTTACAAACAAGCATAATAAACAAGACCCTATTCCCTTCCCAGGGCTGTCACAATGTCATTCATCATCTTTACGTCTCTCGCTGTCTGCTCTGCTGGCGACAGCTAGTCTCTCGTAGACAGACACTAACAAATATGTGCTCGCAAGCTCGCATGTTATAGTCTGTTGAATAACATGGACTTGTGATCGCTGATGACCTTATTATATAATCACACAAGTTTCTGGCTGCAAGACCACGGTTTCTGGGGTTATTTTCGCAGAATTTGACATTCTTGCCACCTATTGGAAGGGAAAAGAATCAGCTTTCGATGTTTGTTCGCCGCAGGAACACTGCAATAAATTGAAAGTGTTATGGTTGTGAGTTTGACGGTCTTTAAATTTTATGATGTGCATGACACAGAAGCCCATTCTGAACCGACAGAACTAAGGCAACTTTGATGCAAACAATTTGGCTTCTTGCATTTTTCACAAAAGATCGTTCAAGCACCCGATAAACTCCAGACTAGGCGACAGCGCACCCCAAGCCTCTCCTCCGCTTGCTTCGACAATCTTCTTCGTATTCCACGCGCGAGATACTCTACAAGCTCCATGTAGGATTTTCTAGCTGAGATGTCTTCTCCGAGATCCTGAATGGCTACCTCGTGCTTCTGGTTCTGGAGGCCTGCAGCCGTGCTCTTCTCCGGCGAAGCATGGTCGCCGTGCATCCCCTTCAAGATTCTAAGCCAATCTCGAACCGAAACCTGACGTTCAAGACGCCTGGCAAGCGGGCTTCGATTAAAAATATTATGATGTCCTCCTGCATCCGCCGGTTCCACCCGCGAACTGATTCTGCACTGGAGTGGTCAACAGTCTTCTCAAGCCCAAGGAACCGAACTTTAGGTGCGGAGCTGGGGTCAGTGGAAACGTTCCCCGAGGTGTAATCTGGAACGCAATGATTCATGTGTGAGGCCTCAATATTTATCCCGCGGTTTGACGTGCTGTCGGCACTAATTGTTACGCCTATGACTCGTTATTTTCTTGGTCGTGCACACAACGAGTACATACCTTGGCTCTGCGTCAGCTCGAATATGGCCTGCATTCTGGCAGGTACACCCCCCCTCTTCGATTGTTCTGCGGACTGTTCTGCGGTCCATTGCCCGGGTGACCCGAATGCCGAAGACTTCCTCAATACGAACCATCAGGGGCCCGACTTTGGCCGGAGCACACCCACCATCGGCCATGATACGGGCGATTTTACGTGCGTGTGCCGTATAAATCCCCCTTTTCGGTCACACGACACACACCCCACTTTTTTTTCAGCGCGCTCGACAGTGCGTGAAAGCCCCCAGATTGACCGCCATATACGTTGTCTCAGTAGCCGAATTTAGTCTGGTTCAAGTCTGGTTTATTTTTAACGACTCGGACCGGCTATTTTTGCGTCCCGCAGATTTCCATCCGCCGATAAGAAATTGACTGGTGCTGTAGCGCCGACCCCTTGTGAAATGACACTGAAGGTTGCTCAGTATGGGTGCAGCCTTACGACCTGCCCGGTAATTGAGTCAGTTCGTTTTATTTTTATCCCGCCCAGGTTAGCCCAGAATAATTTTGGATTGCTCCTTCGAGCTGAAGCCGGTCCCAATTGAGTGTTCCGTTGACTTGAGTTAGTTTCAGGTACGAGTTTATTCATTGTGCGCTTATCGGTTCTGAACACTGCGGCCGGCGTTCACCGACAGCCCGTAGCGTATCTCGGATTATTTCCCTAAACGATGCCTCTCTTCTGAACGGTATATAAGGAGGCAAGATTCTGTGTATTCCTCAAGCGACCAATCCCTTGGTAGCCTCTCTCGTGTTTGTTTCGAACTCTCAACCGGTGTGGCAATTGCTTCCAACTTCCCAAGCTTCCAAAACTGACTAGCCTTCGATTCGTCTAGCTAATTCAACATGTCCTTCACAACCTCATTCATCGCCGCTTTCCTTGCTGCTGTGGTCTCTGTTCACGGTTGTTCCCATGCCCCAGGCTTCTGTCACCACTCCTGGACCTGTTCCGGTCATTACCAACGGTCCAGAGATCGCCTCGTCTCTCATCACGGCGGCCAGCGAGGTTGATAAGCTGAACAAGCTGCTCACCGTCAACGGGACCCTCCTCACCGGCCCGGCTCTCCGCGACCTCACCGTCTTCGACTTCAGCAACACCCAGAACGTGACGAGGGCGGGAAAGGCGGTACCCTCCTTCTCGCCACCGTCGACAACTTTCCCATCCTCGAGGGCACCGGCATCTCTGGCGCCGTCGCCTTCATCGAGCCGTGCGGTCTTAACATCCCGCACATGCACCCGCGCGCGAGCGAGATCCTCATCAACATCGAGGGCATCCTCGACACCGGGTTCGTGCAGGAGAACGGCTTCGCGACAGAGGTCGAGACCCAGCTGGGGCTGTTCCAGGCGACGGTGTTCCCGATGGGCAGCATCCATTACCAGCAGAACCCGACCTGCTCGCGCGCGATGTTTGTGGCGGGGCTCAGCAGTGACGATCCCGGCCGCAGTGATATTGCCACCAACTTTTGGATGCTGCCGTCCGCCGTTGTGAATGCTACGTTGGGCTTCCCGACTTCCATTGGAAGCGGAAATATTGACCAGTGGAGGGCGCACATCCCGGCTAACTTGGCGTTAGGCGTGGATACATGCTTGCAGGCTTGCGGCCTGTCTGCGTGAATATGGCTGCTTCGTTGGATAACAATCGGAGTATAATTCGTTGGTTTTTATCGTACTATTAGCGATCTGGTCCCCTTGTTTGATGAAATGAATATGTTTTCGTTTTTTACGCCCCGGGAGACAACAGACTTTGGAGGATATCCCCACATTGTGTGGCCGTAGCATTCCAAGTGGTTATCGGTCCGAGCCGGCTCTCGAATTGAGTTGGTACCCTGCTGAATCAGAGCGCCTAACTAAGGTCTAACGAGACTCCTGACAATACCTTTGGACCCTAGGGCCCCGCGCCGGACAAAAAATTGACAACTTGGCTCGAAAACCTAGGTTCTGACCGGACAAGAACTAGGGTTTGAAGCTGGACAACCTAGGTCCTGTCCGGACAAAAACTTGGGGTCTCGTCGACATTTAGGTCGATGTCCGGGCGAAAGCTTTCACCTGGAAACGATTTCTTCACCTCAAATTCAAGTTCAACTCGTGTGTATTCCGCATAGAAGATTAGAAAGCCTACATACATAGCCAGTCCAGATTTAAGCACCCAATGAGATGTTGGGATCACACACTCTGTGCGAACTGTTAAATTCAAATACCCTCAGCAGCTATTTAATCTATACAGTTGAACTCCTCCCCTGAGTCAATTAAGATAATTGTGGCGCCTCAATGGCAGTCACTGTTAATTGCTGCAGGATGCTTGATTTTCGACAAAATCGTAAGTATCAATTAATTGTTTTGCAAAGACGAATTATACGGCAAGGCTTGCTGCGGCTGTATACAATAAACCAATTCCTCTGAGGCCTTTTCGATGGCGCATATTCCACTGCACGAAGAGATTGCCACAATTTTTCAAGATTGAGACTCAAGGCACTCAGATCAGTTTTCCTCTGTGCCAAATCTTGTTATTCTCTTCAGTACGAGTACTGTACCGGTCTGATTCAAAAATTCTTTTGCCCTTTCCCAATCACAGAGATTCAAAGCTAATTCAAACTTGCCGAAAGCTCGGCTTTCTCTGAGCCGGCACAGTGCGACTGAATGCACAACTGCGCCGGCTTTCCAAGCCCCACGTTGTTCGAAGGGAACTCAGGTGAGCGTTTAGCCGAAACGCGACTCGCCACTGAAGGGAACTTGAATGAATTAAAGCGCTGCCCTATGTGTAGTAAGATACAGAAGGGGAGAAGGAAGGAGGTAAACTGGACGGAAATAGCTGGCAGACACTGATCTACGTGAAAGACTGTTCCAGACAGTGGTCTCAATTATTCCCTGAATCTACAGTGACCAGTCTTGAGGAGACTTACCTAGAGAGAGCAAACGAGGAAGCAGGAGGGTAAGGGCTCCTTCCCTGCGGTCGCCCCTAAGTATAAACAGACTGGCAAGTCCAAGCCCTGCAAAACAATAGAGATCGGCTCGTTATTATGTGTGCTTGGGCTTCCAGCGGCGGTGCGTGCGCCATCCCCGACGCGGTGGGGACCAGGCGCATCTTTATCACAAGCCCATGATCGTGATTGAGTGCAGAGATTCAAAGTACAACCCCGCGAACATTCCGCCCAAGCTCGAGAAAAACACCAGCTTCAGAAAGAATATTGGCCTGTTCTGCCCACGCAGAAATTGGTGCACACTCTATCAGACTCGCGTCTAAATTCATTTTGAACACCACAAAAAAGTGTGTCTCTCTGGAGTTCAGCTGAACATCCGGGCCATTTGGCACAGCATAACTTGCGCTGGATAAATACAGCTAAGCGTGTAATTTTCCGGGAAAGCGGCCACAATTAATGTCGTAACTCACTCTCAAGTTTTGGGTGGAATTTGAGGCAGATGTCATGTTCACCTGGTGAAATTTTGGGTACAGAGTCAGTGGATCCAAAGTTAAGAGCCTAATTGCTGATACCTTTACCCCTACATGTTTTAGTATCCCTCCCGAAATTTTCATTATCATATATTTGGTAGAGAATTGCTTTCAGTTGTGCTTTACATCCATGTCGATAGATAGTCGTCAATCTATGTGAAAACATATGTTACAAACACCCCGGCAGGTGTGGAGACTCAACGGTTGGTTTTGTATTGTTTCTCTCTCTTTATAAAATCATCCATGTCTGTCTGAAGCCTTTTTAAACTCCGCTTTTGGGAGATCAAGGCCGAGGCTTTGGAAGTGCTGGGTCCGGACCTTTGGAAGCGCTCAATTAACGGCGCTTCCTCGGGGCTTTTGCCTTATGATCCACCTTAAGCGCGTGCGCGCCTATAAAAGTGTACACAATGCCAAACTCCGCTTTTTAAGCCTGTCTGTCCGTCTGTCCGAAGGCTCTCAATCTCCGCTGTGAGTTTCGTCATCTTGCTACTTTGGTACACTCCCCGTCACTCCATCAGTGGGCCATCTGCCACATACCTCAGCTTATCCTGGCTTTTGGTCTTATACACTCCAAAATGTCCGCAAATTCTCCAGAGAATACCTGAGGAATCTCAGTTCAGTTCAACTCAAGTTCAATTCCACAATATGTATGATGTGTTCTAGCTTAGTGGAGAAATTTTCCTTGACAATTTGTTTCGGAAAAGAGGGTGGGAGGCCGCGAAGCGGCCGACCAGCCCCTTGTAAATTCTACGGTTCGGTTGAGACTTGCCTAATTTGGAACTGTTTAAATCAAACACCTCGGTTGCTTAAATTTCCCCCCAGCTATGACCTACGTGGTGCAGGGAGCACGACGAATTGACGCCAGCGGGGAAGAAGCTCGGTGACGTAACAAGATTGTTGACTTTAGATTGAAAACTGCCGAGACGCAGAAGGTAAAAGTGTTGACCAAAGCCCAGAAAGAGGCTGAGGTTTTGCAAGAGAGCCTCACCCAGCTGTGTGCCACTGTCGAAGATGGACACACTCACTGTCCCGTTGATTCACGACCAACTCAACACTTATCACGCCCGCGGTGTCCCAGATATCTTGGCCAATAGCAAATACCCGCGGAAAGCTGAGAAACTGGCGGCTTTGAAGACATTTGCGGCTTGGTACAAGGTGAACGGCATGCTTCCAGTGCTGCCATCGGTTCCCCAGAGTGCTTCCGAGCTTGCCCCAATTATTGCTGAGGGGTATCGCGACGAGGAGGATGCGGAGATGGAGGAACGATCATAGAATATCATAATTAAATATATTTGTCCAGCTTACGTAGTTTCATAGTATATATTGAACCTTTTATAATTCCCTTGGACAGTCTGGACTTGAATGGGGCCCTGGGATGCATGTTTTCAGCATGTCATAGTCAGAGCTGAAGGTCAGTGCCGTTTGATGTGGCTGTGGCGGCTCCCATCAGCCCATCTGATGTCCGTCGCTGCTCACTCCCATTTTTAGAGCTGCGCCTGGCATGGGAATCCACATCCTTTCTTCTCCTTGGATTCCCCTGCTAGGTGTGTAGTATTTCCACTCTTGTATTCTAGTATAGCTATTAATACTTCAGACTCCCCCGCTAGTTTCCGTGCCCTGCACCGAGCTTAAAGTTGCCCTTACAGCAGAAGAAAGGATCCAAGGGATCAACTGGTCAAGATTGGGAAGTTTGGTGCAGGTATGGACTCGGACCACTACTCTAGTGCTCCATCCTCCCCCACTTCAAATCTCGACCCCCCCCTCCATTTGGATGGACCAGCTGCCCGCCCGCTCCTAGCACTGCGCAACCCGAAGTCCTGGGCGGCTCCACCCCAGACCCGGCTTTCAATGTCATGGACAGGCTAATTGCCCTTGAAGGTTCCCTTGGGGACATCCACTGCACGCTCCACCAGCTATTGCTGGACAGCCAAAATCCGCCCCTGCCCCTGCTGATCTGGCTCCGGCACCGGGTCCAGACTTCTCGGCCCCCCACCTAGCTCCAAAAACGGTCCTCCGACAAAACCCTCCAGCCATTTTCGACGGCGACCGGACACAAGGATGGATGTTCCTCCACTCTGTCCTTACCTACTACTGGCTGGTTCCGGAAGCCTTCATGGCAAACAGGAGTGTCTCACAGGAAAAGCTTGTCTGGTTCACCATGTCCTTCATGTCGAAAGACGTGGCCACTTGGTGGGCCAAGCGACACTTGTCAGCCGTTCCATTCCCATTCCCCACCTGGGACGGATTTGAGGCTGAGTTCCACCTCCAGTTCGTAGAGGAGAATGAGCAGGACCAGGCCCTCACCAAGCTTCAGTCCCACTCATACTTCTAGGGCTCTGTCTACTGGTACACGGACAATTTCGAAGAACTGGCCATAATGGCCGGTTACACGGACGCGCTCGTCCAGCTCACCAAGTACCACTCCGGCCTCGACCTGTGGATCAACATTAGCTGAGGCAGTTGATCGGACCGATGGCCCTCAGACCATTTGCCACACCCAACTTCTCCACTAATACCAGAGGGCACACTACAAGAGGGCATACATGAGGTGTACAACTAGCACAACAATACAAACCTAGAAATACAACATTATTTAGACCCTGAGCCACTTGCAACGGGAATCACAGCACCTGAATTGCCCTTGCACTTTTTGTGCCCTGCAGTCATCATTGGGGCCATTCTGATGGTAGCACAGCACTGTACACCCAATTGTTGGCTGGCCACGTTGACTCCTTCATCCGGCCCGGTCACACGAGCAAACTGGGCTGGAATCTGGCTGTACGTGATTTCCGATGTGCGCTGCTCCATCTCAGTTATTTTCATTGCCGTTCAGATGTGGTGTGGGAGGCGTTGTTGGGTGCCTGGATTGCATGGGGAGGCATATTCTGGATGAGCTGATAATAGATGCTCTTCCATATTATACCACCACTGTGCCGGCTGCACAGCGCTTGGATTGCCGGCCGCCAACGTGCTTGGACACAGCGCACAAATCACGGGGACATTGCAACAAGGGGTTGCTATCGAGCCATGCTCTGCGAATGCACACTTGAGCGGTGTTGCAAGGGGACAATTAGACTGGATGGTGGCGGTCTTCTTCTTGACTTTTAGATACAGCTCCGGACAATCAAAGTCCACAAATTTTCTGGGAGCCCAAATACTATTTTCTGGACTTGGCTGATTTCAGAATCAGATTCAGCACCCCTGAATACGCATAAAATCGATTTTTCCTGATGTAGACTGTGGAGGCGGCATGTCTGGATTCTCTGCAAAAGCCACAGGGAAGTGGGTCACCGACCTGGGTGGTTGAATGAGGAGAGCAGGAAGCAAGGGTGACATTACTCACTGGTTTTTTGAGGGTCTGCTCAATGCCCCCCATTTCGCACAGGATGTGCACACCCATGTGCACATGCGGATTGCCGTAGCGCTTTCTGCAGCACTCGCAGATGTGGTTCAGCTTCTCACCATGTTTGTGTGTCAGTTGCTGGGTCGGAATGTCAGAGAGGAGGGTGGGGTTGCCTGAAGGGAATATTCATAACCGTGTCTACCGTTGTGGGATTGACGAACTCAGTTAGAAAACCAGGAACGGAGACCAGGAGGAACTTGTCAGTTGCAACCTTGTCTGCTGCATTGCCGACCGTTGTTCCCACCTGATAATATCACAAATCACCTCTAAGTAGAGGGTATCTTCCCCCCCCAATGTTACCCTCTACTTATAGGGAAACTGCGTGTGCCACATAAATGCCATGGCTGGGGTGCCACCCGTTGGGTGGCCAGGGAGAAAAATGGGATTTTGGCCACCTGTGCCACTGATTTTGAAGGGTTTGGGCAGGGGGTCAGTAAAGCGTGATTTTGTGACAAAATAGTGCCATAGTTGCCACCAAACCTTTAGACCCGGATCAGTTCCAAAAATGTGACCCGATTAGTGCCATGTATGCCACGGGTCAATTTTAGCAGGGTCAGTAAATTTTGTGACCGGGTTAAATAGCCACCTGTGCCACGGGTCAATTTTAGCAGGGTCAGTAAATTGTGTGACCGGGTTAAATAGCCACGTATGCCACAGGTCAGTTTTAGCAGGATCAGTAAATTTTGTGACCGGGTTAAATAGCCATGTGCGCCACAGGTCAATTTTAGCAGGATCAGTAAATCTGTGACTGGGTTAAATAGCCACCTGTGCCATGGGTCAGTTTTAGCAGGATCAGTAAATTTGTGACTGGGTTAAGTAGCCATGTATGCCATGGGTCAATTTTAGCAGGATCAGTAAATTTGTGACCGGGTTAAATAGCCATGTGTGCCATGGGTTAATTTTAGCAGGATCAGTAAATTTGTGACTGGGTTAAATAGCCACCTGTGCCATGGGTTGGTTTCAGCAGGATCAGTAAATTTTGTGACCGGCTTGATTAGCCATGCATGCCATGGGTCAATTTTTTGCAGGATCAGTAAATTTGTGACCGGGTTAAATAGCTACCTGTGCCACGGGTCGGTTTCAGCAGGATCAGTAAATTTTGTGACAGGCTTGATCAGCCATGCGTGCTACGGGTCGATTTTTGCCAGAATCAGGAAATTGGGGGCCGGGTTGAATAGCCATTGGTGCCACCGGTCACATAAAAAGGGACTTGGTAATTTTGGAAGGGACATAAGTAAAGACTCTGCCTGTCTGCCATCTCTGTCGGCTATCTGCCTCTTCCCCCTGTTTGTCCAAGGTTAGCAATGCAACTCCTTCCATCACCTCACTGAGTTCCTCTCCCCAGGCTGCCATGGGTCAATTTTTGATAGGATCAGTGAATTGGGGGCCAGGTGAGGTAGCCATTTGTGCTGCAGGTGGATTATCAGACAACTTGTGGTCGGGTGATTTAGCCATTGGTGTCATTGATCACTTGAAAAGCAACCTTGAAAAGCACCTTGTAATTTTCGGAGACATTGCCACCAGTGCCTCAGGGTTTGAATCAGCCATTGGTGCCACCAATCACTTCCAAAAAACTTGTAATTTTGCAAGTGACATTGCCACCAGTGCCACAGATTACTTATTATCACTAAACAGAGGGAAGGAAAGCAGCATTTATTTCTTGGATGTGAGTATGTGAAATAAAATAAAAACAACAATCCCAAGCAGATGTCATAGTACGTGGATCAGACAAAAAGACATCAGTGGCCAGAAGGAGGAGGCAGCAAGTAGTAAAAGAAGGTGGAGCAGAGATTGGCGACTAGGAACTACCTTCATCATTGTAGTCGTCCTCGTCAATTTGTTTAGCAGACTTCGGCTGGCAGTTCCTCTTCACCTTGGGCTTGATCTTACCCGATGCGATATCAGCTGTGATGCTCACCTCCATCCTCTGCTTCACCTCTGCAGCAGCAGCCTTGAGATCCCTTACCCTCGTTTCCTGCATGTGTTCCCAGCTGGAGGTGCCAGTGCCACCACTGCCATTCCAGACACCCCCAACTTCATGCAAGGCATCATGACCCAGCTGTGGAGGCCATGGAAATTGCACGGGCTCAGGCTTCACTCTCTGACTCTCATATTTACCATCAGTGTGGCAACTGGGCCTCACTCACCACAGGAGGCACCTGTGTCACTGGTTGCAACGAGCCCGGCAACTTTGTTAACAGGATTATCAACACTGCCATCATTATCTCCCTGGTTAGCAACACCGCCTTCATTAACCTCGCAGAATTTGCCTCAGATGCATTCCTCCTCCTCCTCTTTAAGCCCATGCCCATCCCCTCTATTCAGGCCTTTTCTCCATCTGGGCCCCACACCTCTTCCAGTTTCATATCAACTACATGTGTGCTTTCTATCACAAGAACCCCAATCTCCAATCAACAGCACCTGTTCAGCATGTACGTTCGACCTCAGCCTTTGTACCTGCGCCTTTGGGCACCGCAACTTTGCCAACCTCGGGTGGTGGGTAATTACTGCTCTCGGCACGTTTAATTATACAAAGGGTGGCAATCTCATTATTTTGGACTGCAAACTCATCTTGGAGTTCCCACTGGGGTGCACAGTTCTCATCCCGAGTGCAGCCATCTTCCACTCAAACACCTGGATCGCCGAGCACGAGACACGGTATTCATTCACCCAATATACCATGGGAGTGTTCTTCCGATGGGTTGAGCGTGGATTTCGATCTAAGAAGGACTATCTTGCTACACTGATGGCAGAGGAGATTGAGGAGGAGTGCAAACTCGGACTGGAAAGGGCTGCGGCGGGGGCTGCTTTGTTCTCTACTTTGGATGAGCTGAAGGCTGGCTGGGTGTAGATTTACTTGTTTTGCCACCAATGCCATGTATCTTGACCCCATTGAGGTCACAAATTTTGTGATGAATGCCATGAGTGCCACCGAAAAATGTGATGAACTTGATCTTGCCACCCATGCCACCACCGGACTGGCCATCAAAAGTCGTGATCACCAACCCTAGACACACAACAACTCAATAACGGGTCTTCCTCAAGCCATAATTTAAAAATCTGAGGAAGCCAATTTGAAGTTTTAAACACATATGTGGGTCTAGGAATATTTGTGGCATTACTTCTAATTTCTGTATCGAGATTTGTGTTTGTACATGAAACGGTCCAAAATGTGCCATATCTGCATATAGGTACCCCACTTCTCTTCTCTTACCACGACACACTTTTTTCCAACTTCCACAAATATGAAAGATTATCACATGTTGGTCCTTCCTTGGTCCCCTGCACACGTTTGAGCCTCTTATTGATCTTTTTAGCCCTTCAGAAAGCCTGAATGTCCCAAAAATGCCACCTGTGCCATCAGGTACCCCTGCTACTAGATGTCTTGCTTGTGCAAGATATTGTGAAAAGTGAGTCTGGTACATCTTAATCTTCAATACCTGACCAAATTTTCGTAAAAAAAAGGAAGAATGGCTGGAGAAATCTTGTATTAAGATGAAAGAGTATTTGGCCGTCTTGTTGGTTTGTTACATTGCTCATATGAACCCTAGATATCACCAGAGGATCAAGGATGACCCAGTTCATGCCCAAGAGTACCAAGAACGTAAAAAGACTGAGAATGATGTCTACCAGCAAAAGTAATGTGGTGTGACAATTTATTGACACGAACTAACACATGTGCTGCAGAAACAGGAGGTTCCTGGCTCACAAAAAAGGGGAAAAAGGCTCAAGAACAATACCCAGAAGCTAGGTCGTGACAAGGCTTGTGCAAAGGCTTGTGAGAGGGAGCGGAGGAGAGAGCAGGGGAGGGATTATGAGCTGGAATGGGCAATCTTACAGGCAGGATCCAGGAACAGAAGGCCTATCTCAACACACATCTGAAGGAGCCACAGGAGGAAACAGACCAGATGGAGTAATACAAGCTGCTGGTTAATCTGGCTGATTGAAAGTGGGTCTTAATGGATTCAATAAGACTGAGTAGCTCTAACTGCCTTTGTGCCATGTTCATCAGGGAGAAATTTGACAAAGGCTTTGGAGAGGGCTCAACAGCGAATGGTAACACACGGAGCCATGTACATGAGAATTACAACAAGGTGGTTGAGGCAGTTCAGGCCACTGAGCGTCACCTGTCTATCGAGGTGCAATGGATATCTGAGGATAAGGAGTGGGCTGATGCCACTGAGCTGGTAGTCGACCACCGTTATAGACGGCAGTAGCTCCTCTAGAGGCATTGGTGGTGAAAAGACTTCTAGAACTGACAAAGGTAAACCAATCAGGGCTAGGTATATGGTCCAATCTGTTGATGGGTAGTGCTGATAGACCTTTCAGGAGCACGAAAAAAATATTGCCAAGGCCCTCCAGGTTTGATCCAAAGCAATCCGGAGTGCCCTCCAGTGCTACAATTTGGCTGCATCGGCCTTGGACCCTCTAAGGCAGCACTTGTCATGGGAGGAAGTCATTGACTACACATTTCTTGCAGATTTTGACATTTTTCAGGACCCCACTGGCAATGCCACAATCAGGGCATGGGCAGACCTGGCTGCTCACCAGCTTCTAGACAGCTACCACAAACTCAACCGAGCAAAACAGGAGATTCAGAAACTCACCATCGAAATCCTACATGTTGTGACCTATATGAAGGATGAGAGGGAGTTTTTTCTGGCCAAGGAGGCAAGATTCTGCCAGAAGGCCCTACCCTCGCATTTTTCATTGGAAAATACCGCCAGCAACGTGGACAATATAACGAGATTCATATGAAGTGCTTCTATGCTATCCGCCAGAAACTTGGAAGCCACTTTACTGCCGACCTGATACCTGGGGAGTGGGTCGACCCCACCTCCACCTCGTCTTCCCCTGAGGGTGATGTGCACCAGCCGTCTCTCAAGAGTTGCATCCTGCCTTGACAGCATCTGTGCAGGTGCCATGGATGTTGACATGGACTTTGCAAGTGACGACAAGGGTTCTGAAAACAGTTGGCTTGATGGAAATGGTTCCAGTGACAATGGTGAGGGTGAGGATGCCTGGGGAGAGGAACTCGGGGAGGTGATGGACGGAGTTGTATTGCTATCCTTGAAAAAAACAGGAGGAATAGGTAGATAGCTCGCAGAGATGGCAGACAGGCAGAGTCTTTACTATGTCCCTTCCAAAATTACTAAGTCCCTTTTCATGTGACCGGTGGCACCAATGGCTATTCAACCTGGCCTCCAATTTCCTGATTTTGTCAAAAATCGACCCGTGGCACGCATGGCTAATCAAGCCGGTCACAAAATTTACTGACCCTGCTGAAACCGACCTGTGGCACAGGTGGCTATTTAACCCAGTCACAAATTTACTGATCCTGCTAAAATTGACACGTTGACAGACCTGGTATTGGGGCACCCGGGCATTTATTCAAATCTGCTCGAGTTGCAACATACTATAATGTACTTCATTACATTACGACGTCATCTCACAAGGGCTATTGCTGGCCTGGGCAGTTAGCTAAAAGGGATATAATGTGTCTCGAACCATTAGAAAGGCGCTGGACAACAATCCTGGTAAAGGGTTGAAGTGAGAAGCCGCTAATGGAGCAATCGCGGAAAGTGCCTTACCATCCTGGAAACGGATTGGGGCTACTGCACATCCCTGACTAAGGGCGTATTACGAGGAGAACATCCTTCTGAACCAGAGGGATCATTGTTGGGCATCATCTGACGTCTCCAGAACTGCCAAGAGAGGACTGGACTTGGTCGATCTGCCAATTGACTAAGAAACCGTACTCGGGTACTAGGAAGCGGCGGCTATCACGATTTTCAGACAAATCACTTAAACGGTTCAAGGCGGAACCATTGGAGCGTACGGTTACCAAGGAGGGTAGCGGAGTGCTGACGAGGAGGGTCGGCTAAAAAGTTGACATATCAACAATATTCCATCACGATCGTTCTAAGGCGATGTAGATCTTGACTCATCGCTAAGCTCGGCTCGTTGATGTTTCTTATAAATCCCTCTCAATTTTACTAATCGCTTGATATCTGACAGGAGTTCATCGGCTAGCTGCCATACCACTAGGTCATATACCCTGAACCCTATTGCTCGTTTGTATCAGTCTCGTTTATATTTAGAATCCTGTAACGTATTTAAGAGGATGGTTATGGGAAGAACACCAGTGAATCTCACCCCACCTGTTGGACGCGAAGTTACTAGACTTCACGCTTAACCGGTCGAGTAGGCATTCATTCGGAGACACCCAGAAGCTATACCAAGTTTCGTTTGTTATCCCAGTTTTGAATATTATCTGTGTTGGATTTGGATCTTTATAAACGACACGTGGACATATTGGACAAACGGAACGGACGCGTGGAATATAAGGAAACGAATCGGACTTGACAATTGGTTGTAATCTCGCAAGGATTAGCAATCGCGGATACTATTTGGAATCAGGATTCATAAGAATCATTTGCGTTTTGCCTCGGAGTATATTCTCCAAACCTAGACCCACATCACACAAAAACGTTGAACATAAAAATCTCGTCTGACTATCCGCGATTGCGCCTAGAACGGATTCGAGCAGTTTATCTATACGACTTGTGGACCTGTGAAGTCTTGCTTATCAAAGAGAACTAAAGTTCAAATTGCCACAATCTATACTGGATTGGAACCCCGAACTTGCACGAGGATTATAGTGTTTGAGCTGTTGTAGTCACTTTTATCGAACCGCGTATTCATTTACAAGGTTTGGTTTGTGGTTATTTCACCGCTAGCCCCATAGTCACCGTTTCATCTGGAGCCCACCGCGAGGGGTTCATTTGACTTTACTTCTCAAAGTAAAACTTTGTCAATTGGTCTATAAAAGACTTGGAAAAATTGTTGGATCCCGCATTTCTAGACTTTCAAAGTCTTCAGAAATATCGAGAACCCATTCCTTGAGTCTCACGACTTGAGAAGGACGTAAACCGTCAGTTCATTCTCTTCGGACGAAGTACCCCTTCCTCCTAAGATTTCTGCTACGGCGGAAACAAACGAGTTATCATCAGAAGGCGAACTTGAACCTGAAACACCTGGTTTTCCTAAACCTTTACCTCGTCGATCCGAAAGGCACAACACACCAGTTGTCCTTCCGCCTCTACCTAGTAGAAAAAGGACGCCCAGTGCAGCAGCTCTAGCAAGAGTAAAGTCGAAAGACCAAACTTTATCTCGAGCAGCGGCATATAAACAGCTACAGTTAGCATCCGCGGATACTCAATCCGAACCAATTCAATCAAGTTCGGATCCAAGGGTCGAACTAGAGGGTCTTATTGAACCTCAAGCTTCCCAAAACTCGTCCCAAACCCTACGTTCAGAGTCATCTCTATTAGAAATGGCAGACGGAGCGAACCCAGCACCAGTTGGTGGAACCAAAGTCGCGAGCTTTAAAATTCCATACGCTTGGGATAATAATGCTCCTAAGTTCACTACGGATGATCATGAAGACCTCATGACATTTGTTGATCATGTGAACCAGATAATGGAACACGCCGGCGTTACAGATGATGCTGAAAGGAAATTGCACTTTACGAGTTATCTTCCTACGAAACGGAAGGCAACTTGGAGAGCGCTTCCTACCTATAAAACGGGAACCTATGAGGAATTCCTCAAAGAAATCTATCTTAGCTATCCTGAGATTAAATCAGAGAGAGCGGGGTACCATAGATCTTCTGCAGAAACTCTGCAAAAGAACCGTGGAATCACTGTAAAGGAAGAAGGTCGTCTTAGACGGTTCGGTATCGAATTTCTTACGGAAGTAAAGAAACTCTTGACCGCTCCTGTTTTAATCACGAACCAGATCGCTTGCGATTTCTACTACGAGACGTTGGAACAAACCTTTGCGACAACATTAAAAATGTCGATTGAGAGTTCTGCTCTTCTACGTGCTCAAATTCCTGCTTTACTCGTACCTGCGAATAATCCAGCGAATGCAGCAACCGCGATTGAGTCTCGAGTGGAAGATCCGATAAATATCACGGATCTTGTGAATTGGCAGAAACTTTGGCTAGAAGCCAGAGTAGATCGGCTTCTCTTTCGGTCGGAACCAAAGATGAGATATCTGTGAGGCCTCTCAGCTTTCCAACCACAAAAGTCGAACCTTACGAGGAACGACTGGAGGAAATGAACGGCGCTATCGCGCAGTTAAGGGATCAATATGTCTTGAGCCAGAAAGCGAGTGAGCAGCGTCACAATGAGGTCCTTAAATCTCATAGTGAAGTTCTCAAAACGTTGGCACAATTCGCAAAAGACCCGCCTCCACACATGAACAATAATCGTTCAAATTACGCGTACAACACGCAAGGGCCGAGTCGACCTCAGTATTCGAGAGACCGAGAACCTACGAAGGATCATGATTGCTATTATTGTGAGGAATCAGGGCATTTCTCGAGGGAATGCCCTCACAAAATAGAACACATCAACAAGGGTTGGTTAGCATTCGCGGATGGTAAACACAAATTGGGTGATGGCAATTATATTCCGTCGGGCAACGGGACTCAGAAACAGAGGGTAGACAATTATTGGAAAAACAAGGCGATCAGCCAGAACTGGGTTGGTGCCCCGTATGACTTCGAAGCGTACGAAGAAGCGGGAAGGCCTATGGATTTCCATGAGACGGCTATGGACGAAATTAGAACATTGAAAGTCCAGCTTGCAAAGGCTAGACAAGTAAACGTTCAAACCTCTGTCCCACAGGTGGTTCAACCCACCTATATGGCTCAAACTCAACCAACCGCGGTTATGCCGTCAAACTTTGATTTCGGACAAGCCTTTCAGACTTGGATGATGAAAAGTATGAGTTCGGGAGAGTTACCTGCTACGCAGGACCAGTTTGCAACGACTAGGACCGGGTTAAAAACCGGTACCTCGCCCAATCCAAATTTCTGAATGGTCCTAGGATTGAGGCAAAGGCTCGATTTACGAGACCAGCTAAGCCTCCTGAGGACCGTAATGAAGCTAGTTTGGCAAACGCTAGAAAGGATTGGAGGGCCAGAACAGCTGAGATCACAGAAAAGGAGCGGGATTTGGAGAGAACGTCTGGGTTAAATCGGAAGGGAGCAATCGCGGATACTGTAGAGCTACCGTATCGCAATGTTCCTCCGGTCCAATCGACCTCCGAAGAACCAGCACCTATTCAGGGTGAAGAGGAAGCTGAATTGGAGGAAAGAGCCTACCAGGTTCGAGCTCCAGTACAACGGGATGGGATAGGGAGGAAATTGACCGATCAAATACTAAGTTCTGAAGTAACTTTGGAACTCAGGGATTTGGCGAGCGTTTCTCCTGAAGTTCGAGAAACAATTAGACGAGATCTAACGAAAACTCGAAGACCTGTAAAACCCAACCATGTGAAACAAGTCATGTTCAAAGAGGAACAAGATGTATTGCCTTTCGTCGATGACGAAGAGGAGTTGAAACTGGAGTATGACGCACTCAACCTGAGCGAGCTGCCTGTAGTTTCCTCAGCATTTGTTACCACAATCGCGGATGGTGATGTCCCTGCGGGTTCGGTAGTAATACCGGACCCCTACGTCCAATATTTGGAAAGTTTGGCTCCTGGCGAGGTACCTAAACAGGTATACGTCGACCCAAAACAAATATACGTAGCAAGGGATTCGGCTCATCTTCGAGTGGTCTTTCCAAATATAAATACGCAAGGCAAAGTAGAATCTATACTGGATTCAGGATCCCAGATAGTCTCGGTCTCGCTGGATCAAGCAGCGGAATCAAGATTAACTTGGGATCCTGATATACAGATCTACATGCAGAGCACAAATAGGTCGTTGGAAAAATCAGTGGGTCTGGCAAAGAACGTACCGTTCGCATTCGGAGGCGTAACTGTCTACCTACAAGCCCATGTAATAAGGGGCCCTGCGTATAAGGTTTTATTGGGGCGACCCTTTGAAGTCTTGACCGAGTGCCAGATAAATAACAATCGCGATGAATCTCAGACAATTACCTTGAAGGATCCTAATACGGGCAAGCGCTGCACGATGATCACCTTTCCGAGAGGAAAAGGAATCAGAAGGCAAGTCTAAAACCCCAGAAAAGGAAGAAGAGGAACGCTTAGGACCGACTGCTGACCCAGATACGGTCAACCAGGGTTTTCGCCAAGCTTCGATGAATTAGTACAGTTGCAAGAACGAGGAGAAGTGGCGTTGAAACTCGGCTTTAATGAGAAGCAGGAAATGGAAATCCTGGGATACTATCTGCCTAAGGAAAGGACGTTCTCTGAAAACGAGGTTCAGGAAGCCTACCTTAGCGCATCGAAAAATTCGAAGGATCTAAAGAAAGATAAAAATGCAGCGGCATTGTTTAGAGAATTTCGGGAGCGTCCTAAGGACAAGAAAGATGGAAAACCTAAGAGATGTGACATCTTTACGTGGAGTCAATCAGAAGGACCAACGAGTCTGAATGATGATTGTCCGCGGAAAGCTAGCGCAGACATGGGGGTCCACGAGTCCTGTAGGAAGAGAAGCTCGGATACGATGCATGTGTTTATGCAAGGGGAACCCTGTAGTTGCCAGGAAAAGATTGGGTTCATCAGTGGAGAACCAATCAAGCCAAAAATCGAGGTACGAGCATCCGCGGATGCTCCCTTCTCGGTTTTCGCTGGGAAGAAGTACAAGCCAGTGGGGCTTAAGGTTCGCCCGGTGTATACAGAGCTACCTGAGCAGTACAGGATCAAAAGAAAGATCACTGGGGACCCATTAGCGGATTTACCAACGCTAAATCCGAATCCAGGAGATTTCGTTCCTACTGGGCGTTACACTGCGGAACGAAGGAAATAATTGAGGCTCTACATAAAGGCGATTTCCTATGGCCAGAAGAACGGAAACTCATGCATGAGTTAATGATGGTTCAGGAGGCGGGATTCGCTTGGAATGATGGAAGAGCGAGGGAGCTTTAGACACGATTTCTTCCCACCGGTTGAATTTCCTTTAGTGGAACATGAGACCTGGGTAGAAAGAAGTATACCTATTCCTCGAGGGCAGTTAGAAGAGTTCTGCAAGATCATAAAGAAGAAGATTGATGCTGGCGTGTATGAACCTTCTAACACCTCGTATAGGAGCAAGTTCTTCGGTGTAGTAAAGAAGGATGGTAAAAGCATCCGTTTGGTACATGCGTTGGAACCCTTGAATGCGGTAACTATTGCTCATTCTGGAGTACCACCAGCTACGGACGAACTAGCAAATCACTTTGCGGGACGTGCCTGTGGCGGGAGCCTCGATTTATACTCTGGATATGATCATCGAGATATCGCGGAAGGTTCCAGGGATTTTACTACCTTTCAAACGCCTTTCGGGGCCTTGAGATTAGTAAAATTACCTCAGGGATGGACGAACTCGGTCCCTATCTTCCATGACGATGTGACATATATTCTGGAAGGACGAGATTCCGCATGTAACAATTCCTTACATCGACAACGTACCTATTCGAGGGCCTAGTTCGAGATATCAGGATAAGGATGGGACGTATGAGACCATCCCTGAGAACAAGGGTATTCGACGCTTTGTCTGGGAGCATCTCCAGAACGTGAACAGGGTTGTTCAGCGTTTGAAATATTGTGGTGGAACGTTTTCTGGCGCAAAGTCTATTATATGTTGGGATAGCTTCCCGGTTGTGGGACATATCTGTTCATATGAAGGCAGGCGACCAAGCGTTGATAGAATTGGAGTAATTGTCCGCTGGGGACCCTTGAAAGATATCTCGGGTGTTAGACAATTCTTGGGAACGGTTGGGGTGCTCCGTATGTTTATAAAGGACTACGGAAAGATCTCTCAGCCTATAGCAAAGCTAGTTCGAGGAGATCAAGAGTTCGTGTGGGATACAGAGCAAGAGGAAGCGATGAAAAAGCTTAAACAAGCAATCGCGGAAAGTCCTGCACTGCGTCCCCTCAACTACGACATCGATACGGACATAGTTCTAGCTGTAGACACGTCATGGATGGCTGTGGGGCTTCAAATTTATCAGATGGACCTGATAGACAAGTTCAAACGACACTATGCGAAGTTCGCTTCAATAACTCTGAACCGAAGGGAATCGAGATTTTCTCAGCCTAAAAGGGAGTTATACGGACTAAAGAGAGCATTAGAGGCAATGCAATACTGGCTGTTAGGGTGCCGACGACTTGTAGTAGAGACGGATGCGCTTTACATCAAGGGCATGTTAAATAATCCAGGCATGGGGCCAAATGCTACGATTAATCGCTGGATTGAACAAATCTTGATGTTTCACTTCAAATTGAAGCATGTGAAAGGAGCTACCTTTCCACCAGATGGCTTGTCCAAGAGAGAACCTCAACCAGGCGACGAGGTCTGGGAAAATAATGAGGACGGGTTAGATGAGAACCCGTCTCCAGAAAATCACGAAGAATGGGACTATGATATCCAGCAACCGTTGGAATTTGATGAATTCAAAGACAATATTGATGAGAGAGGCGGCTACCTGCAGGAAATGGTGGGTTCAGCGGTCTCACTCGATGATTTCGACGAGGATTGAGCAACCGCGATTGCTGAGGAACAAGAAGTTCGGTCCAAAATACACCATGCCTACGAAGCTGAAGGGCTAATAGTGCCTCAGTATTTACAATCTACACTTCCGGGTGGAGAATTACTGTTACCAAGACCTGAGTTTAAGAACGATCCTGCAAAACGGGAGCCGTATCTAGAGAAACATAGGTCCGGTGCAGGAATTGCACAGGATGAAAGATTAACGCCTTACTTCGCAGTCTGCGGCGCCCATCCTGTTATTCCACTAGATGTGGAAGAAGCAACCTGGTTGGTGGAATATCCCGGTGAACCTATCAGCACGGCAGAGTTAATTGGTCTCAGAGCAAGAGCTCTGGCCAAACACTCGCTTCACGTCCAAGAAATGCGAATAAGGGTTAGCGAGGAGAAGCGAAGGCTAGTCCGGAGATACGAGGAGGAGTTTGGATCAACTATAGTTGATTACGACTTCAAACCTGGTGATCTGGTGCTAGTACGAAATACTTCAGTGGAAAAATCGTTAGACAGGAAGATGGAACAACGTTACATGGGACCTATGGTCGTAGTACGACGCACTGCGGGCGGTTCATACCTCTGTTGTGAAATGAACGGTGCCATGTTCCACGGGAAACTCGCAGCATTCCGTGTTATACCTTTTGAACAACGTCACAAGATCGAGATTCCGGATAACATCCTGGAATTAATTGATCTCACTGGTTGGGAGATTCCAATTTTTCACCACAATTTACAGTGAAAAATGTTGTTTGTTTTTCAGACATTTTTCAGTGAAAAAAATGGTGAAATTTTCAAAGCTTTTTCATCACTTTTCCAGTTTGAGGTGAAAAACTTGAAAGAAAGTTGAAAATAGGTGAAAAAGGTTTGAAAATTTCACCATTTTTTCTAGTGAAAAATGTCTGAAAAACAATCAACATTTTTCACCATAAATTGTGCTGAAAAATTTGAATCTCCCAACCAGTGTCTATCAGGCGATGCTTTGGAAGAACTAGCAAAGGAGGACGACGATGTAGAGAAGACCGGGAGCAAGGACTTGCAATTCCATAAAATTCGAGTAAAATCGAAAGAGGAATTAGCAATCGCGGATGCTCAGAATGACGATAAATCGGATACTGAGAGTTATGTCAGTGATGGTGACTCTGACTTAGACTTGGATGAGATCCGGAGGGATCATACGAACGATGGGCCGAGGCGTTCTAAGCGATCCAAGAAGTAAAATAATGAGTGTCATTCAGAGAACGGGTAAAGACCGTATTAGGAGTTGGACGAGTGAAAGGGATACAGAAAGGACTGTGTTACGGAGTTGGATGAAGTAAAAAAGTACAATCGCGGAAACTATACGAGATCATTTGGCGGCAGAGTTATTGGTGTCCAGGAAGGGGCATTGACGATGGAAATGCCCAACCTCTTGGCAGAAATAGCAGGCCCGAGGAGGGGGACCGAATGGCATTCCAGTATCCATGAAATAGACGTTGGAGCCAGAGTCCGCCACCACCGGAGGCCAGCCATCGTACGCCCTGAGGGAGCATTGAATTAAGCCAAGAATGATAAACCTGGATAAGGAAATGAAATACCTAAGCCGAGGATGCGGCTGGGGTGCGCTGGTGTTGCGCGTCGAGGATCCGCGATAGGTCCTTGAGGAGGTACTCGCGATGTTTGAGGAGGTACCGGAGTTGGGCATTGCTGAACCCAATCCTGCTCCGTATTTCAGATTCTTGAAGCCGGAGTGAACCGATGGAGTCGGTGTCTGACTGGTCGGTGCTGAGAATCTGGTGTACTTCTGCGATGGTCTTTTGGACCGCAGGTCCATTAGTAGCAAGCTCTGCGGCTAAAAGCCGATGGCTGGGGTCAGAAATTAGCAATCGCGATTGCTTAAAAGACGAACCGGCGTATTGATCCGCGGAGTCCTCGTGGGCATAGGACTGTGTACGATTACGCTTTCTCGGTGGAGGGACTGGGAAGTCTGCGGTGACTGGTCCGGACGCTGATTCTGGGTCAGTGCGTGATAAAATAGCCATGGCCTTGATATAAGATGGCGCCGATCGGTCAAAGCCCTTCATACGAAGAAATGACAGGCGTACTGAAGAGGGACGCGTACTGGGAGTGGGAGTAACGGGAAATGCCTACTCACGTTGTTGAGTAATTGGGCAAACTTCTTGAAAAACCCCTCATAGTCGGGTGGGCTTACGGAGGCGTGAGCATCGAGCGACTGCGTAGTACGATGGCTAGCCGAGGTGGTGCCTTCCTCGACCTGCATATTGGAAAAAGAGGCGCGGAGTTCGTCAATCGCGAGGATACACTGGGCCAGTGCCTCTAAAATAGAGACATACCCTGTTCAGCGTCGATTTGCATAGGGTCGTCGACCTCACCAGAACCAGTCATGGGGAACTCGGAATCGTCGAAGACAGAGACTTCGTCATCAATATCTTCAACGATGGCCTTGGACTTCTTGGTTTTCTAGAGAAAGACGGAATATGTTAAAATTTTGAGCAATCGCGATTGCTAAAGATTTCAACTTACCTTCCCTTTGGACTTCTTGGGCTTAGCGGTGGCAGCAGCCTCGGCGGCTGCTTGCTCCTCAGCAGCGACACGAGCATCCTCAAGCTCAGTACGATGAGCCTGCTGAGCAGCGATGGTTGCGGCGGACAGACCAACGCGATTCAACTCGCGTTCAGTCTTGATACGGGAACAAAGGTCAAGGATGGTGGGGTAACGACCACCAATAATTCCACCAGGACCCGTGGCCGTCTGGTGATACGAGTTCTTCATGTTGAAAAACACATCGTAAAGGGATTTGTCGCGGGCAATAGCAGGAATCATCGTGCTAAAGCCCTCCTATGGGAAGACAGTCTCAGTATGGTTATTAGAACTTGAAAAACGTCGTCGTACCAGTGCAACAGTCTTTTCATCAAGAAAAGCGCGCTGTTTAACACGGTCTGGATACCGAGTAGCGGCAACGGATTCACTGATAGCAAGGAGGCTATCAATCATTGCCTTGGGCATAGTGGGAACGGTGGTGGAAACCATGTTTAATAGGCGAGGGTAGTCGGTGAAAATGCTGGTGTAAGGAGTGAAAGCGCAGGCTGCTTTATATAAATCGCGGATGCTGTCCATTCGGGAAATAATGCGCTCTGAGTAATAATGTAACTGGGGACAGTTACAATTTATGAAAAGGGGAGATGGGACTTGAACGATGACGAAAAAATTTAAAAATTTAGACTCTGAACGATGACTACATGAATCGTTAGCCGAAATAGGCGAGACGAAGCGGTAGATCAAAGTAAGATCAATTAGTCATCGGATAAAGAACACATCACTTGCAAAATAGCCGGCTCGGCTAGCATCCATCTAAGCGACAAAGAGACGCTAAGCGGTTCAGACCACGTAGGCATACGGGCCGGACCTTAGAAATCATGTTATCCGATGGAAATCATGATGAGGAAGCTTCCGCGGATGCTGAGATCGACAATTTTGTATCAAAATGATGCTTAATTGCGATTAAAGTAATCAGGAGCTAACGAATTCTACACATGGTAGTAATGAAGGAAGGGTACGGCTACGAAGAGCCTACTCTAGGGCGTGTTGAAAGATCAGATAATGAAGTCTGGACATCAAGTACGATGGGAGGTTAAAGATCTTCTCCAGTTCATCGAAACCGGCTAGGGCGCGCGTTATGGGGATGGGTCGGATATATTCTACGATTCCCTGAGCGAAGAAAGAGCTGATAGGGATAGGAGCGTGGTCCCAGAGATGAAAAGCTGCGGCACAATCCGAGTAGAATTGAGCGACCCAGGCATCACGTTCTATCGCGATTGATCAGAACGGTCCCAAAATGCCAGAATAAACACGTACCGATGTCTGGGAGTAGAGTAGAACGGATATCGCGGTACTGGGCCAAGCGTAGGCAGAAAGCCTCGCGATTGAGGAATATGCAATGATCTTGGTTCATTTGAACAATGCACGGGAAGCATGGGGCGTTCCAGCGGATGAAATGTGCACGAGGAAGGATTTCCCAAGCAGGAGTCGCAAGGGTTCTCCTAGGGATGAGGAATCAGGAATGTCCGTGAACAGACAAGAAGTCCTAGTACCGGGCGTAACTGGAATAAGGTCTCCACATTTGGAGCTAGGGCGTCATAGATATTGGAGTAAGATGGCAGGGTTGGCCAGGAATCTTCAACAAGAAAGTGACGAAGAGGGTCATAGTCTGGGGCAAAGGGGGACATCGCCATCCTGAAAATCACAATCGCGGATGGACTATTTATACTGGCTAGGATCGCTTAGGCAATTCTGTCCCAGTAAGATGGAACCATAACGTGGGATGATGGGATATAACCGAGACATGGGCTGGGTGGAACAATTTATTTGGGCGTGATGTTGAAGGATTTTTCGGTTCAGACGGACTTAGGAATCCCGCAAACATCGAGAGAAGAACAATATTGTATTTGCTTCACAAAAGAGAGACAATTGTGCACGACTTGTACAGTAAAAGTTCGCATTTGGGCAATCGCGATTGCCCCGCTCGACCGATATTCCATCCACAACCACGTCACTTCGAGCCCGATGGCCCCGCCTCGCCCTCTTCTGGCCAATTCGAGTTTTCCTCAGGAGGAGGAGTCGATTGTTGGCCGAGTGCAGCACGCCGCGCGAGGAAGTCGATCAGCACCGAGAGGTCCTGGTCGTTGGTGGACTCCGTCCGGCGGGCATCGCTAATAAACGGGTACCGCAGGACGGCGGCTCGGTAATCGTTGGTCAACTCCGTCTCGGAGTCGAGTAGGAGCTGAGCCCAGATCGGCTGAAGCTCTTCCGGGAGCTCTGCCATTCCAGGCAGGCCATCCGCGCCCAACGAAGCGGTCAACTCGTGGATCCAGGCGCCGACGCGGTTACTCGCAACCGCAAGACGGGCACTGGCGCGGAAGAGCTGCTCTCGGGCAAGCTCGTAGTCGGCACGAGCGGTGGACAGGTCGGTAATGAGCTCATTACCACCTATAAGAAGATTAGAAAATGGGTAATCTATATATGATTAAAGGATAGGAGGGAACGAACGTTCGTTCGAAAGCCGAGTGTACGGTTCGAGGTGGTTGGCAGCGCGGGTGTGGTCCGAGACGGTAAACGTGTGACTGCAGTGGGAAAGGCGTCCTTTGTTGCAGTGATCACAAAGGGTACCGGGGACACCGTGCTCGCAATCGCGATTGCGAAAGACGCAGTTCGAACAACCTGCATCGAACTAAAAGAGGAAAAGTCAGACGAGCGGATCAATCGCGATTGAATATACTCACCACGGTGGGCTCGCTTTGCTCTTTAGCAAGCGATTCGGCCGCGAGGCGAACTGTGTCCATGGTTGGGACAGGCCGAGGAGGAACATACGGGGGAAGCTCGTCCTTCTTTCTCTTACCCCGGGTCTTGCGCTCGACCGGAGGAAAAAGCGACGAACCAGGGAAGGGTACGGGTGTATTGGCTGGTGCCTTACCCTTTCCCTTACCCTTGACCGAACACTTGCTTTTGGGAGCGGTAGAACTCGTCCGCTGGCGTTTCACAGGGCGTGGTGGCTCCTCTTCCTCCTCCTCGTCTTCCTTCTCCTCCTCGCCCTCCTCGTTGTACGCTTCAGAAGCGGGCGGCGTGACCGATCTCTGGGACGACCTGGTCTTGATCATAGGTCGCCCCTTCGTATCGCGAAGCTGAGGGGAATAAGGAATAAAGAAGAAGAAGAGAGAGTAGAAACATACGGAAGCAGGGGCAGGATGCACGGGAGGTGCACCTCGGCGAGAGGCTCGCTTGCCTCGGGTAGCAGTGCGAGGAGGGCCACGCTACAAGAAAAGATTAAAACAGACGAAAAAGCCCGAGAAAAGTAAGGACGTACGCGGGGAGGGGGGTCATCCAGAGCTTCCGCGATTGCTAGAGCATCGGCGGAGGACATCTCGGGCGAATCCACCTGCATCTCGGCGGAATCTGACGGCGACGCAGCAATCGCGGAAGCCTTGCGGGGTGTTGGGGTATTCCTCCCTGCGCTGCTGAGAAGCCGCCGGATGTCGAAACTCGCGGAACCAACCGCGGAAGGTCCCGTCTGCGCAGGGGGCGTCGTTGGACCAGGTGTGGGTACCGGCGAGGGTGAGGGAGGCGTCGTGGGCACGTAGCGAGGGGAATAAGACCCCGCGCGCGACCCAGAGTCGGAGGCAGGGCGAGGAGACGCGCCCTCCCCTTGGGGACGATACTCCTCCTGGAGCCTCCTCCACCAATACCAAATGGGATCGAAAGAAGACATATCCTTGATAGGATATGGGTCCTCTAGCGTATCCTCATGAGGTGCACGAGGGATTGCGATGGACGCGGTCAAGAACAAGTTAGCCTGGGCGAAAGCAGTTAGAAACGAGGCAGAGCGTAAGAAGGGTGGTGTGTAACTCACAAAATCCGGATCCTCTGGGAGAAAGTCGTGTGTCCAAGCTCCGTTGCGCCGCTCAGGAGGGAGAAAGTCGATGAGGGCACGAACGGTGTTGAAGAAACGCTGGGAGACGGCAGGAGAAAGGCGTCCCGCGCGGAATTCATCAGCCACAGTTTGCTAAAAGAAATGGGGGTTAGGACAATTGGCAATCGCGATTGTCAAAGGAACCTACGAATATAGCGATCCGTGGGTCTATCGCCTCGTTGAGGAGGTGGACAGCACGATCGGTCTCCCGCGGATTGTTGGCCTTACCCCTGGCCAAGAAAGAAAGCAACGTGCGCAGGGTGGGGCTAGCGATGCGCAGGAGCGTAGCATGGTCGGAGGCGGACAAGGGGTCGCGCAGCGGCTGATCGTCCGGGAATTCTTCCGTGCCAGGGAAGAGCCAGTTCGCGTAGAGGGAAGGGTACTGGGACAAGGGTCAGGCAAATATACGGGATAAGAGAGAATATTACACGCACCGTGTCCCAGCGGGGAGAAGTCGCGGAACCCCCAGGGGGGACGAAGGCGAACCATTCGTCGCGAGCACGATGAGGGATGAGAGCCTTCACCGCGAGCACGAAGCGGTTGAGGTTGGCCAGCAGGATCATCAGGGTCCTGGTGTGCTGGACATGTGGGTGGGCACGATGGACGGTTTCCTAAGCAATCGCGATTAGTATAGGGGTTGGCTTCGTGAGGTGATAAATACTCACGAAGACTGGCACCGCGCGGTCGATGATTGTGGCCAAATAGCCAGGATCCGTGCGCTTGATACGCGCAGGAACCCGAACAAATGGCATAAGGCGATAGATAGCGGGGTGCATCAGGAAGTAGATGGAGGGGGAAGTCTCCGGAGTGTGCTTAAGCGTAGAAGGGCCCCGTTCCCCGGGGAACACGGTCAAGAAAGGGCCGCCAGGGGTTGGTGCGACGTCAGCATCGGTGAGGCGGTATGGAGGCAAGGCAAAGGCAAAGCTCTTGGGGTCCTGGAAGAACTCCTCGGCTCCTACTTGACGGTCCTCCGGTGTGTTGAAAGTGGCAAAGGGGATATCAGAGAAGATGGCGCGGTCAGCGCGTGGGGCGGGCATTGTGGTTGAGAAGGAGTTGTTGTGAATATCAACATCGAGCACGTGCTCTGTTACGACATAGCGTGCGAGGCGCGGATAGTACAACAGAACTCAAGTTCCACTGGTACAAGCAGAGACGAATACGATGGAAGATGTTTTGGCGTCTAAGAAAAATCAATCGCGGTTACTCGAAGGAGGGATATTATTCCGTTCTATGAGGTGGACTATAGCGGGATCTTGGAAATAGGGGCTAAAAGCATCAACCGCGATCGTATTGACGGAAAATTGGGCTGTCTAGTAGATTGGAAAGAGGATTTCGGACTCGTAACCTAAAAAGGGATACGATCCACGATCCTCGTGGGTTCGAAAGTTCGAATGATGGATGTTGACATGAACGGATCACTTCGATGACAAAATAAGATTTGTCATATTCAGAGAAGGCTATTTACGGCCAGTTGAGTGGGGACACTCAACATTTATGAAAAGGGGAGATGACAGACCTGGTATTGGGGCACCCGGGCATTTATTCAAATCTGCTCGAGTTGCAACATACTATAATGTACTTCATTACATTACGACGTCATCTCACAAGGGCTATTGCTGGCCTGGGCAGTTAGCTAAAAGGGATATAATGTGTCTCGAACCATTAGAAAGGCGCTGGACAACGATCCTGGTAAAGGGTTGAAGTGAGAAGCCGCTAATGGAGCAATCGCGGAAAGTGCCTTACCATCCTGGAAACGGATTGGGGCTACTGCACATCCCTGACTAAGGGCGTATTACGAGGAGAACATCCTTCTGAACCAGAGGGATCATTGTTGGGCATCATCTGACGTCTCCAGAACTGCCAAGAGAGGACTGGACTTGGTCGATCTACAATTGACTAAGAAACCGTACTCGGGTACTAGGAAGCGGCGGCTATCACAGAGTTTTCAGACAAATCACTTAAACGGTTCAAGGCGGAACCATTGGAGCGTACGGTTACCAAGGAGGGTAGCGGAGTGCTGACGAGGAGGTCGGCTAAAAAGTTGACATATCAACAATATTCCATCACGATCGTTCTAAGGCGATGTAGATCTTGACTCATCGCTAAGCTCGGCTCGTTGATGTTTCTTATAAATCCCTCTCAATTTTACTAATCGCTTGATATCTGACAGGAGTTCATCGGCTAGCTGCCATACCACTAGGTCATATACCCTGAACCCTATTGCTCGTTTGTATCAGTCTCGTTTATATTTAGAATCCTGTAACGTATTTAAGAGGATGGTTATGGGAAGAACACCAGTGAATCTCACCCCACCTGTTGGACGCGAAGTTACTAGACTTCACGCTTAACCGGTCGAGTAGGCATTCATTCGGAGACACCCAGAAGCTATACCAAGTTTCGTTTGTTATCCCAGTTTTGAATATTATCTGTGTTGGATTTGGATCTTTATAAACGACACGTGGACATATTGGACAAACGGAACGGACGCGTGGAATATAAGGAAACGAATCGGACTTGACAATTGGTTGTAATCTCGCAAGGATTAGCAATCGCGGATACTATTTGGAATCAGGATTCATAAGAATCATTTGCGTTTTGCCTCGGAGTATATTCTCCAAACCTAGACCCACATCACACAAAAACGTTGAACATAAAAATCTCGTCTGACTATCCGCGATTGCGCCTAGAACGGATTCGAGCAGTTTATCTATACGACTTGTGGACCTGTGAAGTCTTGCTTATCAAAGAGAATTAAAGTTCAAATTGCCACAATCTATACTGGATTGGAACCCCGAACTTGCACGAGGATTATAGTGTTTGAGCTGTTGTAGTCACTTTTATCGAACCGCGTATTCATTTACAAGGTTTGGTTTGTGGTTATTTCACCGCTAGCCCCATAGTCACCGTTTCACCGTGGCATGCATGGCTATTTAACCCGGTCATAAAATTTACTGATCCTGCTAAAACTGACCTGTGGCATGGGTGGCTATTTAACCCAGTCACAAATTTACTGATCCTGCTAAAATTGACCCATGGCATATATGGCTATTTAACCTGGTCACAAAATTTACTGATCCTGCTAAAACTGACCTGTGGCACAGGTGGCTATTTCACCTGGTCACAAATTTACTGGTCCTGCTGAAATTGACCTGTGGCACACATGGCTATTTAACCCAGTCACAAAATTTACTGACCCTGCTAAAATTGACCCGTGGCATACGTGGCTATTAACCCGGTCACAAAATTTACTGACCCTGCTAAAATTGACCCGTGGCATACATGGCACTAATCGGGTCACATTTTTGGAACTGATCCGGGTCTAAAGGTTTGGTGGCAACTATGGCACTATTTTGTCACAAAATCACGCTTTACTGACCCCCCTGCCAAAACCCTTCAAAATCAGTGGCACAGGTGGCCAAAATCCCATTTTTCTCCCTGGCCACCCAACGGGTGGCCGCCATGGCATTTCTGTGGCACACGCAGTTTCCCTATAAGTAGAGGGTAACATTGGGGGGGGAAGATACCCTCTACTTAGAGGCGATTTGTGGTATTATCAGGTGGTTGTTCCACGCATGACTGAGTCAACCTTGAGATATTCACCATTCCAAATCCATCCCCAGTGCAAGTCAGACTCTGAGTCAAGCCAATTGGCTGCCCGCACGGTCGCACTCATTGGAGGCTGGTCAGCGAGGTCTGAAGCCCCTGTTTTCCAGGCCAGTATCATGGAGAGAATCTGCCCAGTGAGCTTCACTTTTGTGGCGGGATTTTGGATCGTGGAGGTGAGGATGCTGGAACGAGAGACACCATCCTGGTGGATTGTGGTCGTACGTAGGACGGCAAGGGATACCTTCATCTTGGTACAAAGGAGGGTGAGAATGGGGTCCCCAAGGACGAACATGTTTGGTCCCAGTAGAGCAGCTGGGTCGATGTTTGTGTCGTCACAGGGCCTGGCATTGACTTTTGTATGCCCACAAACTCGGAGAAGACGAACAATGGATTTGGGCTCGAAGTCCTTGCTAATGACGAGGCGGCAGATACGCTGCTTGTGCACCCACTTGCCATTGACGTTCAGATAGTCACTAGGGGTGACGCCATGGCCGCTGGGGAGTTCGAGTTCAGGTGCAACATCAGCAGGGATGCTCTCTTCAAACGAAACACCATCACCCTGGTTGTCTTTGTCTTCGTCGGAGTCCTCGGGGTTGAGTTCAGATTGAGTGGCAAGAGCTGGAGCGGGAGAAGGAGCAAGAGCGGGAGCAAGAGCAGGATCGGGAGAAGGAGCAAGAGTTGGAGAAGGAGGGGGAGCAAGAGCTGGAGAAGGAGGGAGGGCAGGGGTTATCATCAAGCGGTCAATGCCCGAGTTGACACCAGGATATTTATCCCCACGCCACGGACGAAGCATTTCTATGTCCTCGTCAGCGAACAGCGTGTCGTAGTCGTAATGCTCAGGGGCAATAAAAGTTTTTGTCAAGATTTCTAGGGTGTGTCACAGCCTGCACTCCACACTGAAGCTGTGTGGCATGATCCAGCTGTCAAGTCTCCCATCTAGCACCTCATCGTCGGATGGTCAGCACCCTCCAAGCGTGACATGCTCAGATGCTGCTCCCCTTGTTCCAAGTCGGGATTGTGCATAAAGGCACCTTGAAGGTCGCACACATGCCCGAGGCGGTCAATAGCCTGCAGGTAGCTCATGGCAGAGTTATGACCACCAAGCATGCACAATTTCCCAAAGAGTCGCTCCAACGGGTTGTCACCAACCTGGAATAGGTAGAAAGGTGACATTGGGTCAAGTCCTTGCTGTTTTGCGAGGCAGAACATCGTGTTCTTGACCATGGTCTGGCTATCGCCGTAGAGCTGATTAGATATATATTGCAAACAAGAGCAGCAGAAGAGAGTGAAGGAAAGGTAAGAGAATGTAGCCAAAGATGTCACTTTGTTGGGTCAAAGTCATGGCGGTGTTGGTGAATGGTTCAAGAAGAGATTTGATAACAGAGGCAAGAAGGCGAAGGGCATCCACCTCGGAGACCATGTTAGTGTCAGCGGCGGCGCCATAATTGAGCTCTCTGAGTGCGATGATGCCTAGTAAGAGTTGAACTGCACGAGGGACATCTTGGGGGTCGTGGGGAAACAGAAGGTCATGTACAGCAGCGGTGTCGAGGCTGGGAAGGCGGATCAAATACCACGTGAGCATCGTAGGGTTGATGATGAGGCCATTGTTCATGGCAATTCCAGCAGGAGAGCGGAGTAAGGTACAAAAACCTATAGTTCAATTAGTGGATTCCCAAATAGAATAGATGTGGTCATGACTTGCGTTTGAAAATGTGCTTGAAATCAAAGTCGAGTGTTACATCATCGGGCCCAGTCCACAGGTTGAGCCCTGTCATCCCCGCGAGGGTCCCGTGAATAATGCGGGATTTGCCGGTGAAACGGTGCACTTGATATACGACTAGAAATAGCTTAGATTCGTGCTTGCACAAAACAATCACAAAACCACCACTACAACAATCTATTCCTCCAAAGATGTAAGTGCTTCTCTTTGTGAGTTCGGGTCCGGGCCGTAGTATGCGACCAACGGGTTTGGAACAAACACAATTCGACTGCTAGACTTCAACAAAGCTGTTCAACAACACGCTAGCACTACGCAGCTGCCAACAACAATACCGCTAGCACCTGGGATGGGCAGGGTTATATGGTTGGATACAAGGTGGCTGGATCGCTAGATCGAGGGCACCAGGGCAGAGTATGTAGGTTTGTGAAAATCCTCGCAATGGGATACCCAAAGACTATTGAGGCTAACAACAAAGGGACTTCAATCCTCAAGCGACAAGGCAGTCCTTAAGCCGCTGACCTATTCCTTAACCAAGAACAGGAACATTTCCACTTTGTATTGGCAATAGACACTATAAGCGTCCAGCTAGCGACCCAACACACTACGACAGCGCTTCCGTCAATATTGGGGTGAAGGCGAAGTAACTGACAAGTTACAGTCGGTCCAGAGGTGGGGGCACCTAGTCCGTCTTCTTCTTAGTGGGCTCGAGTCAACACACAATCACCTAGCAGGCGATCCAACACACTACGAATATATCGGGGTGAAGGCAAAGCTTCTAGCGCAACTGCTAGCTGGTTCTCGAAGAGAACACCCTTGGTTTTATACGTGAAGACTCCGCGAGCCAACAACTTAGAACCTCAACTTAAGATCTCGATGTGTCCAGAGTCAACAGTATTGATTCCAATAAAGCTACTACTTGTGAAGTGTGTGTACAATCTCCACTAGCAACCTGAGACCACCTGCACCAACTTCGTACAAAGTCGGGGTGTAATAATCTGAGGTTCTAGCCTGCTCTGTGCTCCCTTTATACTACTGAGGTCCATGGTACATGTGATAAACAGAATGAATAATATAAATGAGTGAAAATGATGTGATAGATACGACAGCCAATGAAACGACTGCCGTTTGGTTTTATGATGGGTCTATGCCAAGCAGAACAGCCACACTGATCCGCTAGCGTCCATTTAAGGGTATTGTGAGTGATCCCTCAGCTTGCCATCAGCTGCTGGAATCGCTATCCTGACGAAGCGGAGTTGAATCCGCCGCCTGGAGTCATCTAGCACGAGTCAGAGCACCGGCTAGCAGTCCGTTTATCCGTTACTGCATATGTGGTGACCCGCGCATCCGCACCAATAGCCTGCTAGCTATTCCTCTACTATCTACTTTGTCTCTGTTTGTGACTCACGACCGCGTCGCGACCATCACGTGCTTGCCTCTGTGTTTCGGGCCTCGGGTCGATCGCTAGAGGGGTTCTGCACACTAGCGCCCTCGCTAGAAGGCTGCTAGCGCATAGTTTACTACCCTTCAGATCCCAGACTCGCCGCTCGCGCCCCAGCTAGCGTGCTCGCAATACCACTCTTCTGTGTCTCGCTCTCTAGGTGCTAGCACCTTGACTGTGTAGGCTTATGGTTATTTCCCCGTGGTTTGTGCCTTCAGACCGTACCAGCGCGTCACACTAGTCGTGTCTGATGCTACAACCGGCAGCTTGGGCTTACTCCAGTTCTCCTTTATATCACCTAGCCAGAGTCCTGAGTGCTAGTAATAACACTTCAGAAGTGCTAGCGCTTTCCCGTTGTATAAATACTGGTCCTAGGAAATCGCAAAATAGCACTAGATGCCGCGCGCTCTTGTTACGGTGTTTCACCGGTACTGAAGAGCTTCTGCGTTAAAAACACCTCGTACCCAGCAATCCGGTGGATCATGTCGCCATCAGTCGACCATGACCAGATCCTCCCAACCTTTTCCACCGCGCCGGAGGACCTCCAGGCCTCCATCACTGCATCGTAAACAGTGCCTGGGTCGGCGGCCTTGACGTGCTTGCATGTCGGTAGAGCAAGGATGGGATAAGTTCCAGATTCGCTGAAACAAGATGCTGCTACCACCATCATTTCTTGGGAAAAATGCACTCTATCTTCCTTCAGTGACTTGACCAAGGTGAGCGCAGAGTCGTAAGCACTGAGAACAAGATTGACAGCTGGAGAGTGACGCCAGTACAGACCGCCAACGCTATTAGCGTGCCGGAAATGGACTGCGCGTTCTTCAAGCGCAACCTCGTCGACCATGAGATTGACACCACGCAGTGTAGTACGTCCTGCGGCCGCGCGTGGCTTCAATACAACCTCCCGAATATTGTGGAGGATGTCGGAGATGGAGATCGTGCCAATCGCTGGCATGATACGGGTGAACACCATGTGATTGCAGAGGGTTTGAAGGGATGGGAGGCTGTTAGCATGGCTGAGTGCGTAGAGGAGCTTTCGCCCGCCGAGGATATAGGTCATGAGGGTCACATTAATGGTACGCGGGTCGGTAGATGGATGAGGATTCGGAGTGTTGCCTTCGAAGGTATCTCCAAGCATGTTCACGAGTTTCCGCAGACTCACACCGTTTCAAAGACCAACAGACAGAAACTGTTTGAGCTGGGGAATGTTCGACTCGGCGACCGCGAACGCCAAACGGCGGTAATCGGTCAACTTGCGGATATAGTTTCCGAGTTTCTTGGCCAGACCCACACACTTGAATAAAATGAGCGACAGTTATTGCGCGATGATCAAAACAAGCCACTCACCTGCAGACACAACTTTCTTATTTCAGAGTCCTTATCCCCAACTGGCTGGTAAGCTGTTCATAATTCAAGAAACAGCAGTTGGTATGCGGTTTGGCATCAGTCGCAAGCTCCTTGAGCTCCTTGAGGTGCCGTGGTACTTTTTTGCACTCTACACAGCTCTCTCTGTTTGCCGGACCGAGACCTTTCGTCGAGAAAGCCCGTGTGACTTCGGCGCTATCGATTTCAATGCGGAAGGATTCTAGTTGGGATTCCGTTGCTCCTTGGTGAATGACACGATGCCAAGGGAACGTATGGGCGAGGGGCCCGGCCTCGATGTTCCAGTCGACCACAACACCGGCGCAAAAGGAAGGAGAGGTGGGGTCCGGATTGATGGGAGGATTGTGAGTTTCGGGGCTGGGAGGGCGGACATCTTCAGGCGGTGCCGACGAAGAACACCTGTTTCTATCAAAATTGTTAGACATAGCAGGAGAACACACATAGAATACGTACTGAAAATCAACTTCATCTTTGCAAGCATCCGCCGGCGTCGTTTTGGGAACAGTCTGCGGGTCTGGAGGCGCTGTTGCGGCGCGGACGTGATATTTCGGGCTATAGGTACACTTGTTTCCCGTCTGGTGCGAATCGAGACCTGAGAATTGCCCGGGAGAGGAGAGGGGGGTTCGTCCTGCGAAGTATTCACCCACTTGCTGCAGCGGTTACACTGCAGCTGCCAGCATTTGTTGACACCAACTTCCGCAACGACATGTCTGGCATATAGAGTTTGAGAAGACGTTCCGTGTCGCTAACCACCGTATGGTAATCGTAATCCTCGTCGTCGCTATCGTCGTCCTCCTCCGGCAAATGGTACAGGGGCGGAGGATCATCGAAATCTGCGGGATACGCGCGCTTGCCACGCCGGTCTAACGACGAGGTAGGAGAGAATTGGAAGCCGGTGCCGGAGGCAGGTGTAAAACCGGATTGATATCCGCTATCGGGGGTTCCAAAGGTTGTGGGAGAGTGAAGATGGGACGTAAAGGCAGTCGGAACAAAAATTGGCGATAAATTTGGTCGAGAGGAGCTTTCAGTATGCTGATGACCGGGAAGTGGTGAATAAGATGCGAGAGGCGTTGAAAAGATGGTCGGGGAGGCGCTAGATAACGAGGTATGTGATTCCTGGTCGTCCTGCGTTGCGGAAGGCCCGGGGGCGGAAACTGTGCCAGACAGGTCAGGGAAGAACCCGTCCGCCCATTTCATGTTTTTGAAGGCCATAGTGCATCGGGGAGGGGAGAGCGAAAGGGTCCGCGTGCGATAACTGCAGCAGAGCGACTGAGAAAGATATTAAAGCGACCTGGCGCGTGGAGGCAAGAGCGAAGCGTATTCGGACGCGTTGTTTGTAGCGACCAAATACCGCGACTTCGGTCCGATATAAATTTTTGATCTCTTCATTTCTGGAGCACCGAAAATTTGAAGACCCGTCTGAGTCGCTTCTGAGCGGTCGAAAATGGGGGAATCATCTAAGTCAGATTTACGATAGAGTACAGTTTGCGCTGAGGAAAGGAAACCTCAGGATCACGCTGTTCAAATCTGACAAAATCGTCCTCCCATCATCGGCCGAACGGAGGTTGATATCCGGGATTTTTCGGCCGCCCATCTCTTGGCCGCTATCGTGCAATTTTTGCCTTGGCTTTTGCTTTTCATCTCGCTCTCTTCTTGAAGTCGTAATCGAACCCCTCAGATCCTTGCCTTGCTCTACCGTGTTCTTCAATCCTTGTCAAGTACTCATACCGGTAGCTGCGGGGAATCACCGGTCGTGTAAGTATCTGTCTTGTCGCCTGCGGCCCTGGTGTCCGCTGGGTCTTTGCATCGGCCGTTCCTCTCCTCGAAAAAAGCACTGGGACCATCCAAACGGCTAAATTTCCGAGATCTTAGATCATACCCACAGTCCACAGTGCCTACATGACCCCCCTTTCCAATTTTCTCTCGGGTACGGCGTAATTCTAGCTTAATGCTAGTTTTGGAGAGAAGCCCCACCATGCGTTCTTGTTCCGTGCGTTCCTCTTCCTCGGAGGCCATATTCATGATGTCATATCTCCTAGGATTGCAGGATGTACAAGGATGTACAGCCTGCCACCGCCCTATCGCCCACAAGATCACTGATGGACAAAGACGCCGTTAATGTATCGTTGCACTGGTTGTGAGTCGGCGACAGCTCACCTGTTGATCCTCAGCTTCCATTCCTGCGCTGACTTGTGATGACCTCCCGCTCGCGGCGTCGTTCTGATCTATCTCAGCTTCGGAGGCCCAAACCTTGGCCCAGAATCTATTCTCGCTGGTGGCCCACAGCACCCGCAGTTGGCCTGGGCTCCCACTGAAATTCCTGTTCGTGTCTTGCGGATTGGCGTCCTCATAGCGCTGATCCTTTCTATCTCCCCTGCTTCTGTGATTTTCAATACTGACTGTTTAGGAGGCTCGACAAATGAGAAGCAATTGTCATCATTCTAATGCGTTCCCTGTTTTCCACCTCCATGCGCTCCCCCGCGTTCCAATCCAACTGAAAGAAGCTTTGCAGCTCTTTGCGTACACAGTTGCACAAGGTTCCAGAACCGTAACCCCATCTGTGATTCTCGCTGTTGAAGATCCTGTGCGGCGAGTCATTGCTGTTCCACAACGCCGGTAAGTCACCGGCCGTCCATTTCATAATTTTTTGTCGCCTGTCGCCTAACAATACTTTGACAGCTCCTGGTTGCTGTCAAGAAAGATTCGCCCAAGCCGCCTTTCGGGGATATTGGCGCTAGGCTACGCCGTTCTCATGTCGGTCCCGACACTGGTTGAGCTGTTGCGCTTATACAGCGATGCCCTCCTCCGGTGTGTTCCATTTCAGAATGCGTACTTATAGGGCTGCGCCCGCCGTCAGCCAGTTCAACTTTCCATCCACAATGTCCTACAAGAAGAAGGTGCAGTGGAAGCCATCCGTCGACGAATACGTGATTCGGGGTTCTCCCAAATCATGGCCTTCGCCACTTACCACTCCCAGCACCCCATTCTTCCACCCGCCCCCTCCACCGCAACCGAATCAAAATCTCCCTCTGCGCGGGGCGCTTGAATTGCACCCCTGCCTCACGCCTGCGCAAGCGCTCAAGCTCGACTTTTCCTTGCCGTCCAGTACCTTCCGCGAGAGCCCGCTGCTTGCACCGCTGCTCGACACCTCGGCGTGCAACCCGGCGCAAGTGGAGCTGCACATCCTCGTTTCTACGCCACTGTACCGCATCGAGTTCGACGTCACGCACACGCCGCACCGCGTCGTCACCGTCGGCGACATCCTGACCCGCATCCAATGGTACTTGCGCCAGTATGACAAGGGCCGCGCGCCTCCCGAGGCTGTGCCGTACATGCGTCACAGAATCGCGACTGTGGGCGAGTACTGCGGCCACAACCGCGACATCGTCAAGGCCGAGCATGAAGGGTGCGGTCGCTTTGTGGACCACTTGCTTGGCCTGACCGCCTTTGCGGGCCTCATCCCCCAGCCCGGGCGTGGGGGCAATTACCTGCAAGTGGAGCTCGTCACTCCGGCGCGCTATGCGCGCCCTTAGGGGCTGTACAACAACTAGCTGTGTTTCTATTCCCGTCTTCGTTCGTCATACCCGGATGTATCATTTTTCGTTCCACACGCTGTATGTTTCGTCGCACAGTACTGTATTAATAGCCTCCCTGTGTCAGTTGTAGACGCCTTGTAGCCCTGAAATCCCCGTTCATATTAAGCATTTGGTCACCATTTGCTGAAACTGACAGTACACTTCTGATGCATTGCTATGTTTTGAAGCGATACTTCAAGGATTGTAACTCCCAACGTCGAATTCTGACATTGACGCCGGAATGGAAGTTCTTTTGCGTCGCCGCTAGCACACCAATTAAGAGCCCGGGCGTATTTGACTTTGTACACAAACTTTCGAAGCATGTCTTGTCTAACGTAGTTAGTTCTCCGGAACTGCCTTGAAATGTCGATGAATCCGAGGCTCTCTCCCTTCAGATTAATATTCTTAACATCAAAGTAACGACATCGGCGCTTAATCGTTTAAATTTACACAAAATCAAATTAATCACCTCCTCGTTCATGGTGCCAAGTGGACCGACATCGACATCAAGGCCCGAAACCAAGCGCACCTTACAGTACCCGCATTGCCCAATTCCCAAAATACGGAAATTCTCAAATTGACGATGTGACAGTCTACCAACAAACTTCAAACAATCGAGGTATGAGATCAGTTTTGTTTGAAGCGTCTGTAGCTAATGGATGCGTTTAAATTCATTTCAGAAAAAAATGTCAAAAGAAATCCGAGAAAATATTCAGCTTCACCATCAAATTTGCTATATCTCCCCAACCTCAGCTCGTATCAACCTGAAACCTTCAAATATCGATTCCCCACCCTCATTTACCCCAAATTCGACCTGATTCCAAAATTTTAAAGTTGGCACCCCCTTGTCTCCGAGTGACTATTGATGGGAGAAGCTGCAAAGTTATGATCACTGTTCAGCACACTAAAACCGGGCTGTAGGATGATCGGTGAGGACTTGGTCTTCTTCGTAAAGGGAGGACCGCTCCAGTACACCCTCCCCAAACGTTCCCCTTGGTGAGAAAATTCAGTGATCGGGTGACTGACTGTCGGAAATTTCTAAAATCCATGACAAGGCCTTATCGGGCCTTATAAGGCGGCAAGATCGGCCGGCACGATTAGACGCTTATAAGAAAAGCCAAATATAATAAGATCAGATGCTCTGATAAGATGGCTGATCTTATCATATCAGGCCTTTTAAGAAGAGGCCTCCCTCACAACGAAAAAGTTATCTTGTTATTACACTCCTTGCTTGACCATCTGATACATCAACTTTTTCTTTCACTTCACTGTTACATTTTGTTACATTTTGCTGACTTGGTTACTGACCGGTAGGTTTCTAGCGACTTGTTTACTTATATTACTATTACATTTTTACTGACCATTAGATTTCTACTGACTGATCTACTGACTGTGGTACTTACCGTTACATTTTTACTGACTGAGTTACTTACTACACTAAATTACTTATTGACCTACGGGATTTGAACGCTTGACCTCAGAAGTACATCACGTGACTTACGCGCGGGACACAAAATCACTACACTAAGCAAGCTTTTATATGTAGAGAATGGATGTGCATTTTATGTACTCGTTTTCGGGCTTTAGCAGATTTCAACCTCTATTCGCTCCAACTACCTCTTTTGATTTACCACAGCCTGAGAGTATGGAACGAGTGCACGGCATGCAATAACAAGTTGCTGTAGAGTAGAACAAGACCCAAATCCAAAAAAATTACTGAACGAGTACACAAAAGTTATCGAAAAGCATCAATAAGCGGCAAACCGCCTGTACTGACCAAGTTAAGATAAGTCCGTACCATAGGTTATAACCATTGACAAATAAACCATGTTAGCCTCACCGCGCATACATCTACTCCTCCTCGAACGGCTCATCCCTCGTATTCCGACTCTGGTAGCGCCCGTGCCACGGGTCAGACGCAGCCATCATGTTCTCCGCGTTGGACATCTGCGCGGTGACCTCGGGGACAGAGACGGCGCGGTACTGCGCTGAGCCGCGCGCAGTGAGCGGCGCGAAGGCTGTCATGAAGTGCAACCGTGGGAAGGGCACCATGTTCACCGCGAACTTGTATAGGTCGGAGTTGAGCTGCTCGGGGAAGCGCAGGCACATCGTGATGCCAGACATGACGACACTGACAAGGTTGTTGAGGTCGCCATACGTCGGCGTCGAGAGCTTGAGTGTGCGGAAGCAGATGTCGTACAGTGCCTCGTCGTCGATGCAGATCTCGTCCGAGTTCTCGACGAGCTGGTGCACAGAGAAGGTCGCGTTGTAGGGCTGTATAATGCCGTGAGCATGAGAGAGAAAGGGAAAAAGAAGGGCACCCACCTCGATGACGGTGTCAGACACCTTAGGACTGGGCACGACGGGATATGTGCACATCATACGGTCGGGATACTTCTCGTGGATTTTGTGCGGTGATATCCACGCGAATACCACCGCTCAGCACGAACACCGTCCCCATCCCCATTGACCCCGCGCTCACCAGCGCTAGCGGCTCTCAGTCTCAGTCTTCTGCCTCCTCCTCCGCTTCTCCAAAACTCCAAGTTGTCTCCCGCTTCTTCCCCCCAGAGCCGAGTATCAAGCCCTACATACACCCGCATACCGACGTACTTCCCCACCGTCCCCGAGTCTCGCCCCGGCTCCGAATATTCGCACTCGTTCTCGCCTGATTCACATAGCCCGAGCGCAAGCAGGGCCGGGAACACCCCGCTCTCCTTCCCAATGCTGAGCCCGATGCCGTGCGTGAGCGTCAACACCGACCCGCGTGCCCATCTCGCCCCATATGCGCGCTGGGTCGCTCCCTGTTCAGCTTGCCTCGTCACACCTGCACCCCACCAACCTGCACGGCACCGTCAGCCCGGCAAGCGTGTGCGCGAGAGCTGCACCTGCACGCACACTCGCCACACGTCCGCTCCACCCAGCTCGGATCGCCGCACCTGCACCCCCACGCAACGCGCTCTCCCCGCCTGCACCCCGCATCCGCCGCAGCGCCGTCTCGCCCCGGCTCCGTTCTCAGCCAGAGGGCAGACACGAAAGAGGCGCAGGAGGTGCAACACGGCAGGGAGGGAACAGCTACGCGGGTACGGCGGCCCGGGTGCGGTGGCGGTGTGGTTGCGAGATGGGAGAGCACTGCGGTGATGTGGGGCAAGGAAGGGGACAGGACGAGACGACGGAAGGGACGCGGAATGGAGACAGGTGCGCGGCGTGGTCGCAGGACGGGGAGGGCGTGGCAATGAGGAGGCGGTTGTGGGCGGTGGCGAGGCGGAGGCGGAGGCGGGACGCAACAGGCAGGCCAATACGGCCGCGGGTGCTGTGGCGTGGTCGTGAGTGAAGACACGCGTGGCGGGGCGGAGAGGAGGCGAGCAAGGGGTGTAGCAAGGTGGGGACAGGACGAGATGGGGCGTGACAACGCGGAGGGCGCGGTGAGAAAGGAGCGGGGCCGCAGTGTAGGGCTGGGCAAAGCGACGCGATGCGGAGCCGTGCGGGAGACTGCGATCCAAGGAGGGCATGCAGGGAGGGGATGCAGAAGCGGGAAGTGGAGGCGGCGCTGTGGTGCCATGGCGAGTCCGCAGGGGCAGCGTGCGACAGGGGTGCGTGAGGCGGGCGGCGAGCGGCGGGTGGGGGGAAAGGGCGGGGGTAGAGCCAGGGCCGCGGGTGTACACGTAGGGCGGCCTGGGGAGAGGGTTGTGCGCGGCTGTGGGAAGTGCGTGCGCGAGCAGAGCCAGTACGCAGCCCACGCACACGCATGGCCATGCGCCCAGGAGCTCGCCCCTCCTGGAGGACCTCAAGCTCGCGTGCCCCGCCTCTGAGTTTGAGTTTGAGGCAGAAGCAGATGGGGATGACGACGGGGAAGGAGGGGGTGTCTGCAACTTGAGTGTGTAGTAGCAGGTGCCGTACAACACCTCTCGTCCGAGTCTTCCACAAGCTGGTGCTGATTTCCGCGTCACCAGCGGCTGTCGTACGAGTACCCGCCCTCGCTGTCGCCCTCGGGCTGCGGGAAGCACTCGTCGTCGTCGTCGTCGTGTTGCTGTTGTCGCTGCTCCTGCTTTTTCTTCGCGGCAGCAGTATAGGAGGACCCCGCGTTGCCGCCCTTGGGCAGTGTGGCGCCGACGGGGGCGCGGTAGGTGCGCATGGCGCGGATGGCCTTGCAGGTGTCCTTGAAGAGGCGGACTATCTCCTGTTCAGGGAAGTGCGTCCCGTTCACGACGTTGGCGTTGATGGCGTCTTGAATGTCCACGCTGTACTCGTGTCGGCACACGTTCCGGAGTCGAAACGGGACGAACCTTATATAATGGCAAGAAGAGGTACACGCACCCCGCGATGCTCATCCTGCGCCAAATAAACGAACGAAAAGCCGCCCTCACCGGGGACTTTGTTGATTTTGACTGTGCCCGGGCCTCAACTGGGTGGAATAGACGCTGTGGTTGATCTACGCACAAGTTCGGCCGTTGATCTTTACTTTTGCGGATTGCTGGCAGAGACACAAGGAGAGGTGGTCTTTGAAGTTGTCAAACGCACGAAGCAGCCCGGTGGACATGGTGGACGAGAAATGTGAAACAACGGGTGCCCCAGAGCGGAAGTATTGGCGAGACGATGGCGGGCCTAAACAACCCTCACGCTACACGTGATATCCCCAGATCAAGATTATTATAATATGCTGTCTCTCCGATTTGGGAGTACATTATGTTACTTGCTATGCCTCTGACTGCCCAGAATATGTATTTGGACATGAGCTTACAAGGCCATTACAATCCACAGACGGGCTTGTAAGGAAGCGGCGCAACTGATAGATGCTGATTTGCTTGTGTTTATCTTACAAGGGGCCTATAAGGATCTTATCAGACCGTTGCCTTATAAGGCTTCTCGGATTTTTCCGACATGCACGTCAAAAAATCCAACCAGGTATTGGATTGAAACCTTACAGTGAAAGCTGGAACTTATCATCCCAGGGCAAAGGAGTTGAAGCTCAAGAACCGTACTTGGATCCTGTGCAGGGTAGTGATTTCAACCAACGCAGATCCTTGATTGAGGGTGGAGGCATGGCCGTATTTGTATAGAGGCGTTCCTGCGCAACGGGGATGATATTCGCGTTGGAAGGGAGCCTATGCGTGAAAGCGCCGACTCCATGCTGCCCTAACAACACTGGCCAGACCCAGGTGACCACTGACGCCCACTTACCCGAATCTGCAACGTCCAAGTCCATGGGCCTCTTTTAACGAATCTACTTCTGTCCGTTTTCTTGTTCTTTTTCTTCGTTGATCCTTAGGTGAGGCGAATAAGGTCGAGCATTTTTTCCCCGCCTCTGGCGACCACAATGGTAACGGCGTTCGGTCGCGACGGAGATCCAAATGATGGTAGGTAGGGTGCAATGCGGTGCGATGCCGGATCTCCGCAGTTCCGCCGGCATTCGTGATCTGGCTAATATATATCCAAGGAACTGCGTTGCACTCTTCCGCATCCCTTTCGTTCTTCGCCCACTTTTTTTTTCGGCTTTCAAGAGCAGAGTGCGTTGACTATGCTCCACCAGTTTCGTGCCATGAGCTCACAGATCCTCGCAAGGCTCCGCATTTTTGTTTTCGATCGCTCGCCAATTCTTTCTCAATCCAATGCGTTTCTCTCTTCTGCTTGCTGCCTTCGCCCCGGTTCTGTCGGTCTATGCGAGGAATATTCCCGTACAGGTGAGTGTCGCCTGTCCCACCCTTTCGAAAGCCGTGACCAAGCCACGCGCAGCGTGACAGCGCCGTCAACGCGGCAACCTCCGCCGCTGCAAGCGCCTTCCAACAAGAAACCTCGGCACTCCCCAGCCAAATAGGCGCTGCCACCTCTGCAGCCGCCAGCGCCATCCAACAGGCCACCTCTGCGCTCCCCAGCGAAGCTTCCGCCGCCATCAGTGCCGTCCAGCAAGCGACCTCTGCGCTCCCCAGTGAAATTAATGCCGCGACCTCCGCCGCTGGCAGCGCCTTCCAGCAGGCGACCTCGGCGCTCCCGAGCGTCATCGGCGATGCAACGTCGGCGCTTGGGGGTGTTATCGGGGATGCGACTGGGGCGGCCGGCGCTGCAGCGAGTGGGGCTGCAAACGCTGTGAACGGGCTCATTGGAGCGGGTGCGCGCACCCAGGCCAGTTCCGTGTCGCTCCTCGTCGGTGTTGGGATTGCGGCGGCTATTATGCTGTAGATTTTAGACGTGGGTGGAAATTGAGGAGCTTCCGATGATGGAGGGTGAAGGACTTGTATTTGAGATAATGTAATAGATTTATATTTGAGCTACGCATCTTTTCATTCTTCGGAGAGGTGGAGATTCAGAGAATCTACAGGTGGTAAGTTGGCCTAACTTGTAGCATTGAAGCGTTTTTTGACCATAGATCAGAGGATTCCGCCCAGAGATGATGAGAGAGGTGTCGAAAGAAATATTTCGAATGAGAGAGAGGCGAAGTAGCCTCAGGAGCTCTACCCATACAGTTATTCATTTTGCTCGATACTGAGCTCCCAAAATAGAGCGTGAAAACTGCGGATCGTCGAAGAGTAGAGAGGGCGACCAACCCGTGGATGACATTCCGGGCCCGGGAAATCGAATGTCGTCGTCAAGATATCAGTAAGAATGGTCTGGCAAGTTTCCTGAAGTCGCTTCCCAGTGAGAAGGATCTGTGAGTGATTGCAATGTTCCTGGTCTTGTTCCTTGTCGCCATTTACAGGCTACGTACAGAAACCATCTCGAGAAGGAGGACCGGCGTGCAAGCAGACCACTAAGATTGTGGAGTTCAGGCCCGCAGACCCCGAGGACCAATCGAGGATAGGTGATGATGCAGCGACATCATTGTCCAACATGGGAGAAAAAGGAAGAGAGTCGGAGTTCCAAAAGTGCCACCCAACTTAATGCGATTTTGATCGGCACTGCCAGTTGCCACTGACCACCGCGCCTCTGCTCGCCGGTACTACATCGCTCCCCTGCAGCTGCTTTCCTCCGTGCTATGCGCTCTCCCCCATTGCTGTAGCCTGTTATCTCCCGGCTCCAGCTTGCTGCATGCTGACGACGTCGCGCTGTGCAGGCCCTGACGCACCGGTACTGTGCGGATTACCTCCGCATAAACCGCGCCCGTCGTTGCTGTCCACCGATGTGTCTCCCGAGTCCCCACAGCAGTAGTCCCGGTCCACTCGACGCCGATGGCGCGGGCATAGCATTACGAGCAGCGCAATCCCGCGCTCCCCCCGGCAGGTGTCTTTCGCTCCTTCCCAACTCTTTGTTGTCAACCCTCCTCTCCCCTGATACCGCTCCGCTGCTCCTCCCCGTTTCCTTCTCCTCGTACCCTCGTACTGATTCATTTCTCCACTCTAGATATCCACGCTTGTTGCCTCTCGCCTGATGCAGCTCAACGATTCCGACGGGTCCCTGGCTCCGGATGTAGGAGTGTCAACGGAAACCCCGGGGCGAAGTTTTATTTGTGCGTTTCAATGACTACCCTCGCTACCCTTTTTTTCTCTGGTGTGTACACCTCCTCGCTCACTCCCCAGTCGAATGCGGCCCGTGGCAGAGAAGTCGTATGTGGTCTGCACCGCGCGCTTCCTCTCTGCGTGTCAATCCCGGTACGTCCTTCCTGTTGCGCACCCCGCCCTGTACCGGTGCAACCGTACTTCCGTCCTCGTTGCTTCCATTCCTCTTACTCAGTAGAGCGCATCGTTCCCGATGCCTCGCAGCCTGCGCCGTCCCTCTCCTCACGCTGCATCCGATGGGGGATCTGAGCCATTCATCGTCGACGGTGCTCACTGCTTCACTGCTTGCATCCTGAGTTTACCGCTTTGTGAAGCTTTCTTAAATGATGCGGAAGACAGCTTAGCGTCACAGCGTACACTCTCCCTGCTCTGCCCGGTATCCAACTCCAGGCGTCCTATTTTCACTTCGTTCATATGCTTCCCATCTTCACTTCCTCGTACTACCCTTGTAACTCGTCACTTGGCCATCTCCGCACGTCGTCATTCATCAATAGTCCTGATTGTTGCTTCCAGCACCTCCCTGTATTCTCCTTTTGTTGCGGATTATGCGCCGATCCCCCCTCTTTCCACGATACTGCTCACTTTGTCGTGGTGTATGACCCCAGCGCGCGCCTGAAACTGACACTGCGTGCACGAAACGCGTTCCCGTCATCGATTCGCCCAGGCGCCGTATTCACCGCCACATCGCATCTCTTCTGCCGGACCAGGAGCGGCGCCGTTCACACTGCACCCATCGAGTACGTTATCCCTTTGAACCTGGACTCTCTCTCTGTCGGATGCAATGTATTTCATCCATCCTCGCTAGGTTCTACGTTCCTTCGTCGTGTCGGCTCCGTGGTAGTCTCTGCAGTGTGCGCAGCACTTCACTAGCACTACGTCCTCTTCAGCACTCTTCGATTGCCGTTTCGCTCCGTTTCGCTAAACCTCTTTCTTCGAATTACTATACATATCTTCTGTAGTCGTCATTCGTCCTCCAATATCCAATTTTTCTTCCTTCCTACCGGCAGCCTGGAGTTCACCGGAACTAATCTCCGGTATGGTGTTGTTCAGTTCGCACACGCGCACTACACGGGGCTCCATAACTTCAGCCGCCGCTCTCGTGCTTACCGTGCGGAGACTGGAGGCATGCGGCTTTCAACACGCATCAGCGTGGGATAAGCTCGACATGCCGTAGTCGTGAGGCTAACGCGTTCATTTGGAATTTGATGAGATGGTTGACAATAATAGCCGACATGCGGGGACCTGCCAGTTGGCATCTTCCGGGTGTATGCCTCGCTCGTCTCGCGCCAGGGATTCATTCCTGCCGTTACGCGCAATACCGACTCCTCAAGCTTAAAAAGCGGTCGTGGTTAGATCAAGACAGGTCTCTTTTCGTTAGCAGCGTATTCATCAATAAAGATGGTTGCGAATATTACGATCATTGTGTATGTTGCTGCATTGGCACTATTCAAAGGCTGATTTTTCTCTTTCAGTGTAGTTGGGTCGCGCAAGATGGCGGAGAGGGTAAGAGATTTATTGTGACTTCTGTCCTATTTGCCGTTCAGTCATTGGTCCAAAGCTTCTAGCATCCCATGACTCTGCGGTGGTTTCGACTGAGACTGGAACCCTTTTCCACAAAGGACAGGCGGCCAAAGCAAAGATCCAACTTGTGTCTGGTTACTTTCCGAAACGTCGCATGCTCCAAGTTTTTCATGCATCCGGAACACCGCCAAGACTTGATGAAATCGAGCGGAAGGTTATATGTGAGATGAAAAGACTGTAACTCTCGTTGTGCCAACTCTGTTCCTGTCCTTTCTGACTGATAAAACAGGTGCGCGAAAAATGTAACCATCGGCGGGATCATTTTCATGTGCAACGAGAAAAATCTCGACCAGGGCTTTCCCTTCCAGGAAGGGACCACGTTCCTTGGCTTGAAGGGGAAAAGCTTGTTTGAGAAACTCACAGTCGTCCCTTTCATGCCTACCCTCGGTTCAACACCGCCTCCGGAATGGTTGTCCAAAAAAGGGACGTGTATTCTCGACGTCAGCGAGCCCAGCGTGGTTCTTCCCAAGGCTCTGTTCTCGTTTACCAAAGGCGAAGACGCCGGACGGATTCAGCTTCGGGATATTTATAGCAAAGCGGCGCGGAGCGTGCGGAGAGACGGCGAGAAAGCCGTCATTCTACTCGCCGGTCACAGCGGCCACGGGAAGTCAAAGACAATAAATCGGTTTATTGGAAAGGAGCTCCTTAATGTTGGGAGGGGAACATTAGGGTCAACTACGAAGGTATGATTTTGATTCGTCCTCTAGATTGAGGATAACCCCGGATTCAACAGGTTATTGAGCGCGTTCAAGTACTCAACACAAGCAAAGATTTATCCTCGGATATTACCCTCGCCTTTGATGACACTCCTGGGCTTGAAGATAACACATTTGAGGATCGGGAGTTGAATGCGTCTCTCCTCCTCAGATATAAAGTCAACCATTTCACCAGCATCTATCCCAATGTTATCATTCTGGTTGCAGCCTGGGAATCCATTATCCCGGATGCGCACAACGAACCTGCTCATTTTACCTCCGCTCTCGGTAAAACAATATATGCTCTACATCGCTCGAATTTGGTGGATGAAAAGCGCGCAAATATCGTCGTCGTGGTCACAAAATCCCTGTCATCTTTACATCAGTTCGACGATTACAAGACGATGAAGGAGAAACATGCGCAATGGCGCATCGAGGAAGGGAGGCGCAGGGGCATTATCACCAATCTCCAGCGGAAAATGTTCCTCAGATCGTCTGCCTGGGAAATTGTGTTCGTTGAGAATGGTGGGGGAAAAGACATGACTGCAAAACTTCCAGTCCTGCCTGATGGTATTCTGAGCCATCAGAATCTATACGACGCAATTTGCAACATTATCAAACGCCCCAGTTCAGATGGAAGTCTGGATTTGGTGGGCATCCAAGCACTGCAAGTGCTCACCGGCGCTGGACCTTTGAGTTCATTGGCTGAGGCACGGACCGAGGTTTTGGTCGCATCGAAGGAGATATTCGTAAGTACATTTGGACATTCTTGGTAGCCGCATTAACGTTGGGTCCATAGAGGCCCGAAGAAACCACTGCGAAGCCACTGTCCCCATCTCCTCGCCAGATATTGGAGGATCTGGCCAGTAATTATGTGGGAATGACATACGACAACGTCATGGGAATATTCAACTGCACGAATGTCCTCGAGGAACGGAATATTGACCTTCGGGTTGTCGAGGAACAAAAAGACTTTGAGGAGATTGCCAATCCGTTAACACCGCATCTTGAGAGTGACGAACTCGAAAATGATCGTCGACGGCGCTATTACTCCAGCGACTGGGCGTTCCGCGCGGCCGTGGCTGCCGTATCCAAAAATTCTCAATGCCACATCCTCCACCGTGCGAGAGTAGTGGTGGTTGGTCAATGTCGGCTATCGGATGATATGCGGCAGCTGATAGGGCGTTTACCACCGTGGTCTCGTGAAGAGCAACCACTGTACACGCAGTTCTTCAAGAATTACGGTACTCACGTCATTACTCAACTGGTTTTGGGGGGCACAGTACGAGCGATCGTAAATTCAACCAATGACCCGAGGAATCCAAACGTTATGATTTTCCGCGATGGTGGAGCTTCAGTCGCAGCGGAACTTACCGTGTATCTGGAACAGCACTTCCCCCGTTCAGCATCTTCCTTCGGGTGGAAGGAAACTCGCGAAAAGTGGATCCAGGCGCTGGAGAAGGAGCTCGTCTTTTGTCCTGACCACGAACTCACTCAATATAAACCCATATACAAATTTGCTGACCTCACTTCCGCTCAACGGGCAGATCTGGCAAGCGCATATCGGGAATATGTTGCTTCACCTCCTAAGAACGACAAGAATTCCGACCGCAGGGCTTCACGCACCGGTTCCGACTCGGACTGGCTCCAACGGGATCACAATTTCGCAGCGGCTGTCAAGGACCTCCTTGACGCCGTGACGCAGGCACTTTATCGATTGGGGCAGGGACGATAGTTTACAGATGTTCGTGTAGCCTTCACATACTACCTTGTGTGCGCATGAGCATTTAAATAAAATATATTGGTCTCAGGACAAGTCATATCCGCGCATCTTCGAGCTGGGTGCTGACTTTCAAGAGACGTTGTCTCAACGACAAGGAAGAGCTGGTAATATATACACACTACCTGTGCGCAAAGTTTGAATTCCCAAGTAAACAATTGTTGTTTATAGCCGCAAACGATAGGAGGCTCCCTAAAACCCGACACAGCGACACGGCACCAGACCTTCAGCAATTCCAACACAACTCGAGAAATACAACACATTCACCCGATTTTCATCAATTCCGACACATGCCAAGTTTTCCATTCCGGAGTCATTCCGGAGTCATTCCCTCGTACGCTCTTCAAGTCGAACTGATGGGATAGTTGATTGCTGATGCGATCATCTCTGAGTTGGCCGAGCGTGGTTGGTTGGAGCACCCTCCGCCCTGACGTGATTTGAGAGAGTATCACAGATGCTTTGAGAGCTACATCAGGTCAGCTCTTTATTCAAGTCTTTCAATACCAGCTTGAAACGACTTCGCTGCAGAGTATCCATCTGTTCAACCAACTCAACTCGGATCCCTGGACTTTATTCTTCTTGCTTTCGCATCTGCATCATATTTTTGGCACTCACCTGTTTTGATATTATTCTTGCCTTCTCATCTGCATATCTTTTTGTTTCATTCAAATTTCAACTCGGACCACCAACCTCGCACTCAGACTTGACTTGTAATTTATTGTCAGTTTCAGTCCAAACTATCTTCTTGGTTTCATTCATAACTGACTCAGATATCAACCCAGTTCACCCTCACACTCCTTATGTCAATTGGGACCACTTTAACTTCAAATGTAGAACCCGTGCACAACTAAGTCCCTTCATTTATTTTACTCCCACATCCCTCGCCTCAAATGTGTCCTTCCTGTATGCCTTGTGTCCCACAGACTGCTTGGCTCAACGATATGCGTGAGGAACCGGCGCAACGAACGGCTCGATGCTCGGACTGAGTGAGTTCCCTGATTTGCATTCACCCAAATCATTCCCCCTATTTGAGTGCGAAGCAGCAGCTTCAAGCCAGTTTGATTGGTGGGCTCGAAGGAATTGCAATGAGAGATCGTCTCAGTTCCCCGCCTGGGCATGCTTTTCCATAACTGAAAACCAAGTAAGCTTACTTTATCCGGATTCTTTTTCGGTTCAAGCTGACCTTGCATGCCTTTCCGCGCACCAGAACTCGGCCCTGCACGATTCAAGTGAGTCCGAGGCATTGTTCCGCACCGGCATCCTGTGTTCACCTGGTCTGCCCGTCCGATTATGCCTCATCAGAGGTCAACTCCGCTCTCAAAATTGCGTGCAACTACCCTCAAATAGTGTTCAAACCACACAACTCGCTCATGAGATGTCACCATGCCGATACGAACCTCAACTACAGCTCGGAAATGACAATACAGTATACTGACCCGTTTCCCGCCTTTCGCCACCTGGAGAGTGTTGAACCAAGTTGAATGACAGTTCAACTCGTTCAAATTGTCTCTTCACCCCAACTTCAAGGCATGTGCAGTCGCAGTGGACTCGCACACTCCCAAAAAAGTTTCCCTCCACTCTCTTATCGTCCTTAACCCTCCAGTGCGTTTTCGGAGTAGGGTAATCTTTTGAGATTGGGTGTCCTACCTCTGAAAACGAGTGAGGTACGCCATGAATGTCAGTTCACCCGGCTCAACTCGACCTTATTTTCTATCTTCATTAACCTCAATCCAAATGTTGGAACATCGCCCAACCACTCAGCTTCAATTGAGAAACACTCCACCCTACAGACTTAAAGACATGTTGTGGCCCAGGGAGGAGCATCCAGAGACATAGACTCCTGGAAATCCAAGTCGCATTCTCATCAACTGTCCGTTTCAAGAGCAAGCCATGATTTGGAGAATATAATGTCAAGAACAGCGAAAGATACAACTATGCGGGCTCGGTATCCCCGTACAATGCTCGCTACTCCTCCGGAAATTGAGCAAGAAATTTGAACGACGTGTAAATTTGGTCATCTGTGTGCCTGATGCTCCAAACCTTAGGCTTGCGCTTCGGACTAAGGGGTGTTGTTAGATCGGGAGGTGGTAAGAGTGTGCTACTCACCGTTTTTTCCAGAGTCTGATGGCTCAGGTGCAGCACCTTCTGCCTTCTTGGATTTCTGCGCAAGAGCATCCTCACACTGGGGGCAATCACTGATGCATATGAAGATCATATGCGTCAAACGCATATGATCTGCACTTGATGCCTAATGCACAAGGCAGCCTTTGACTTTCAACGGCTGCCTTTGGCGCATGCTTTGTTCCCCCGCACAGGAGCACAAAGCATGCAACAAAGCTGCCCTTTGTCTGTCAAAGGCAGCTTTGTGACATTTTTGTTCTACCTGCTGACCATATGCATTTGACGCATATGGTTCTCATATGCATTCCTTTTTGCCCCCAGTGTCGTGTGTTTTAGATGCCCCCCGCTTTCGGGAAGATCGACGAGTCGAAGGCAGTGGCTTCGGTGATTTGGAGTGGGGGAGGAGGGCGGGAAGAAGGTGCGGATGCGGGAACTAACAACGATTTTAGACTGTTGTTGTGCCTGAGCTCATGGAATCCTCACCAGAGATAACTGGGGGGACAACAATGTCCGAGTCACCCATGGATATTACCTCGCTGTCGACGTCAAGGTTCCCCGATTCAGATTGAGATGCCTCACTTGTGTCTACATCGTTTCCCTGCTCCAGTGCATCAGGTTGGATGTCTGGTTCAACTGGTACTTTTGAAAAAATGAATACGACCAGAAACTATCAGTGAGTGCCACATCCATCTAGCTCCATCTTGTCCGCAGTCATCTGTTTCAACTGCTTGGGCCGGCCCGTGGCAACTTTAGCTGTCACGAATGAAAGTGAGTATGCGATCGGAAACAGAGACGAGGACAAGTACCGAGAGATTTCGACTTCTCTGGGTTACGCGAACAACACCTGACAAGCTAGTCTGTATTCTGTTCACTCACCTTCGCCTCCGCCATGAGTATGGAAAGCTCGGCCTTGAGCTCTTTGATCTTGTTGTTCCCCACAGCCACGTGCTTAGCTTTCTCGATAGCACTGATATGACGCTTGATGTTACACTGGGTCCGATGGCTTAGTTCGTTACAATTACTGGCCATGATACCGCTGGCAAGAGACACTTCAAACTATTCGCCCACGGCATGGTCAGCCCTCGCCGCCCTACAGAATATTAGTGAGTACAACGAAGGAGGATCAGGTTGAACCTCAGAATGCATTCTCGTGCGTTAAGACCGATTCCAGTCTGAGAATTTGTCCAGTGACGGTGAGTTTCGTTACTGTTCGATGTGAATGGTGTTGTGAGCCGGTCCTCGTGAGAGAAACTGGAGAGGCATTCAAGTAGTCCTGGGAGAAGCCACTTGTGATTCAGTTTGTGGTTCCACCACGCTGGGAGTGTTTAAACTGTGTGGAAACATACATAGGGTTAGCATGTACCAGTAACTTGTCTAATATCGAGTGAAAAGACCCAGTCGCTGAAAGTGGCGACTTCTATTCGTGTCTTGAGCGCGAGAAGACCCTCGAAGCGTGGCCATTGGTCCTCGTCGACATGAGGCCTCATGCTCTTTCGTAAACCCCTGGAAGCGAAGAATTATCGCGGGAATAAGACTCCATCGGAAAGACATATTCGAGGCCGTGTCGGCGGCATATGTGCAGTACCTTGGGCAGGAACTCATCCACAGTTGGGTGCTTTTTTAGCATCTATGCGCTGATAAAAGAGCACACCATTGCAATCAATGGCGCCGCCTCCATATCACCGGAAACCGTGACCAGCCATCCCTCTGGGTCCCACGCCTTAGAGGCCAGCTGTTTCCTTGTTGCCGCGAAAAAGAGCTTCGTGAATTTTGTCCCCTGCAAACTCAAATGTGTCTGCATCCTTTGCATCCATGTAGATACACCCCAAGGTAAAAACTAAGCGCAAAGCAGGTGAGAATATGGAGAATATGAGGGCGCAAAGAACTGAGACATACATCGATTGAGTGGCGTGAGGAAAGCAGTGAGTTCATATTCATTCAACAAACCAGCTTTCATGAGCTTGAACATCGTATCTTGGTCGAGGCTACTAGGGGCATCATTGGATCATTCAACAAACACAACCTTGGTTCGAGCACTTCGGCGCTCTGAAGTTCCCTCAATCAATGTTCGCTCGGTCGACGCGCAAGGAAATTGAGTCGACAGTCAACAAATTTTCCAAAAAAAAAAGTGCAAGCGAGGCCTTTTTATTTGTGCCCCGCCGCTTGCCGGCCACTCACTTTCATCAAACTTTCATTCAAGTGTTTACATCAATTTTGCATCAATTCCACCTTTGAGTTCTATGGAGTGGTCCAGAAAATAAAAGGCTCACATGTAAGTACAGGCAAATCTGATGTTCTGAATTCTGTTTGTACCCCGCCGCTTGCCGGCCAACCCCTTTCATAAGATAGACGACATCCGCATCCATTGAGTCACGGTGATAAGCCAGTAATTGGGCCATAGTTAGATACACATAATTTTGTGTGTTTCTGATTGTGCTCATTGCTGAAACTGTTGTTTCTATGCAACAGTACTGGTTCCTGGTAGCTGTTAGGTGAACCACAGAGAAACGGGTGAACTTTCTAAGGAATTAGAATGTCCATTGGCTAGTCTCGCCCTGAAAAACGTAAGGGAATGTGCAGCCAATTAACAAGTCAAGGAACTTCGTTTGACTTGTTTCCAACATCCACTTAAACAACAGAAACAGGTCAAAGGAATGGGAGTTGGGCAATGTATTGTGTTGTGTTGAGACACCAAGGGGACACGCTGGGTCACAAGTGTTTCGGTTGCTAGAGTTGCCGGTTTCAATCGAATGCGGATACACCAAAACAGGTGGTCAGCTATTCCGAGGATCTGGATCACAACTCTAAAGGTGTTCTAAGGTTCTTTCTCAAGAACCCTTTCTGGGAAACACCAAAGAAACGGGTATCTCCCGAGACCTACCAAGGAGTATTATCAAGTTCTGCACTTGTAACAGAGGGGAGAGTGGAGTTGAAGCAGAAACAGGTCGAACGAGTGCAGTGCCAATCTATTGGTGATCGACACACCCTCTGAATAATACAGGGGTGCTGCTGATGGGTTCCTACCTCATAATTGGCAAGGGAACATGGTGTGCTCACAGTTGGGAACCAATGGGAGGCGACACTCAGAAGGACAACCGACGGAAACATGGTTAAAGAGGCAGATAAACAGACATTTGACTCATTGGGATTTTGTTTTGGGCTTTGTAATTGTGTCTTGGCGGTTGTATAAGTATCAGAAGGTGTTTCTACGATGGACACAGCATCATCCCCCAAACTAGTAGGCTATACGCTTGCACATTGGGTTGATCTGGGATCCTCGGCGAACGCACTCTCATAAAGTAGCATTATTAGTCGAAATCTTATTTGTTTCTGAATCATATACTATTCTGGAAACACACTTGGGCTCTGCCTGGAAACTGTTAAGAACTCTGTGAATCTGTTGGAACTGGGACTCTGTTGAAAGAAAACATTATTGTTGTTGTTTGTGGAGCAGGTTTCAGAAAGTACCGTCTAGGGAAAACTTTGGAAACGTGACTGCTGTGCGCTGCTCAGAAAGTACCTTTTAGGGAAGGCTCTGTGAACACTCTAGGCCTATAAACTAGGGGCCTTGCTTGAGTCTACGGGACTACTTTAAACTTGTTTCTCTGTCGCTTGGACACACACACACATGCTGTGAAGCTATAAATCTACCTTGTTTGGGGGCTACGTTTCCACCATGTCTAGAAACGTGGTATACACAGTTTTCTCTCCGTCTCTTTGAGATACGAAACCTCTCCCTACAACCTTTACAAGGCCCTGTACTAGGGGCTGTAACTCGTTGGGATCTTTGGAAACGTGCAGATATTGCCGTTTGGTTTGTTTGTTGGTTGTTGGAACAGTCTCTGGACTGTTTCTGTGCCGATCACGAGTCAAGTGGGGTTATTTGTGTGTTTCTTATATAGGTTCTGAGCACATCAATCAACGGCATGACATGGGTTGCAAGCTGAACTAGTTGATGGCATCTAAGGGGCAATGGAAATTGAAACCACAGATATGTGCAGTTTAACAAGGGGAACAATCCTGTGGTTTCAGGTTTCCAATAACTATCTTCAAAAAAAAGTTTCTTACCTTTTTGGGAAAAAACACTTAGATCAATAAGAAGTCGTCTCAAGTACATATTAATTTTGGCACCGAAAATTTTGCACTGCCCAAAAAGGAAATTCACATGATCATGTGATTATATTATCGTTCTGCCTCACCCCAAACACGTGTTTGCAGCACTTTCTCTTTACTTTCATCGACCTGTTACATCCTGAGCACTACTCCCCACATGCCAACAAAGAGAGCCGGTCAAAGGCCCAGAATCTTGGGAATTCTGCCCTCAAAGTGAGTGTTTAGTGTTTGACTTGATGCAAATTCAAATCTGTATATACAGCACAAGGGTGACACAGTGCAGCAAAGCAATGAAGATCAGCCTAGCAAACATACCAGAAATGCCTCTCTGAATGAGTCTTCCATGAATAGTGACAACCAAGTGAACACTGATCCACAGAGCTCTCCACCCCCTCAATTTCAAGAAGACCTGAGGCAGTGGAGGAGTAGAAGATAGGTGGATTGTTTGGGTCTTTTTTTAAAAAATTCGTTCTGTGCTGTCTAAAGTACTGAAAAATACAAATTTGTTTTTCGTCTCCAAAATTTCGCGCTTTCCCACGTTACTGTCATGAATCAGTCACGCACACATGACTCGATGGATGCGGATGTCGTCTATCTTATTTTGTCTATGTATAAAATATACTTAGGTTGCAAAATGGAGACATCATTGCGAAGAATCTCGTGTTGGTCCGTCATCCTCAGTGATAGGGGTTCATCCATTGCTGCCATAACGCCTTGGGCCGTGATCCATGCCACGGGAATCTTCTTGTAATAGTGCGTGAAGCTCCTGCCCATCCCACATCTGTCAAGAGGATAGACACCATGATTAATATTGCAAGTCCACTCACAGAGCGTAATGCGAGCCAATGAGCGATAAGCTGCAATGTGGTGGTTCAGGTCTCGGGTGATGCCATTGACAGCAATGCTTGCATTGATCCTTGCTATCGAGGGGAAGCTGAGCCCATGAAGCGACACTGGAAGCGTCAGAATTTTCGAATGGGGAGAAAACAGCATGCCAAGCGTAGCATGAATTTTCGAGGAAATGTGCGCGTCCAATGCCCCCGCATCTGGCTTCTTGATGGGCTGCAGCGAAAGCAAGGTGCGACATCATGAGACAATGTTCTGCATGACTATTTTCCATAGAAGGGTTATCGGAAGTCTCCCGGTCATTCTGGGGAAGGTAAATGTGTTGATAATGTTCTTCATTTCATTAAATTGCACACTTGGGCTGTCCACTTTTGTGTTGAGAAAATTGAGGCCAGCGCAGATGACAGGGACCTCGAAATTCTTCATCCTCCATGGATCGACTCCTGGCTTGATGGTGACCGAAGTAAAGAGATCCAGTCTGGAGGGTCGGGATCCTTGTCGTTCAGGATACAAATGTATTTGACCACTGGGCCAGCCACCCATAGGCGAATTGGAAGTGTTCCATGTGAAGACAAAAGCTTTGAGCTGCATGCAAGGATTTCGCAAAAAGGAACGAGTCGTCTGTCGTCTCGACCATTGTCACTGTGACTTGGAGCTTGTCAGCAGAGGTGTGCGGGTCAGCCTTCAGGGAATTCATCGTTGTATTGATGAGCGTGTCTGGGTCCGAAGCCGCGAGATCATCAAGATACTGATGGCCAAGACTGGTGCCAGATAATCAAAGCCCTTCATCTGGTCGAGTTTGACAGCGTGAATCGTCTCCTTGTGTCGTTCCGACCACGTCTGGATTCCAGCTAGGAAGCTCATAAGGTCACGGGTTTGTACACCCTGCTGCACAGTGACCTGAGTTTCCGGCACGGTGCCCATTCTAGAAGAGTACGCTGTCAACTTTGTTGTGAGCCATGAAATCGGTGAATTGGCCAGAAAATTGGAGAGGAACAATCCCCTCCAGTTCTTCGGGTCAGTCCGTAGACCATGCTTGTGGAACATTGTTATCCACATATCCTTCAGAGCCCTGGGAAAGCACGAGTTCATCACCACATAATTATGCAGGTCAAGAACAAGGGAGAGTGCATTGTTGGACAGTGCCTTCACACATCACTTCTCCCATTGGTCTAGACCTGGGGACGGCCGTTGGTTTCCGTGACACAACAATGCCCGAAAGCGGGAGATGGAGGATGGTCTTGGCCACTCAAAGGGTCAGCCAAGACACAATCCTTTACAGCCAACACCGAGGGTGTGGTCAGCTAGGGTTTCGGAACAGATACAGGAGGCAAGCGACCGTAGAGGGACGAGAAGTATTGGTGTGTCTCTTCCATCACTGCTCTCGGCTCAGACACAATCGTATCTGGGTCGTCACGGGTGCTAATGGACTGGTAGCGATACGAAACCGCCTGACACAGCGAGTTTCTTTGTGGATCCTCTGCGCAGAGCAGCAATCATACAATTATGGTCCTGTAGCTTTGCACGTGAAAATATCTCTACCATTTTCTCAGCGTAGAGCTCCTTGTGGAGCAGACACTGTTTAGATGTCAGGTACTCGAGGAAAGAAGGCAACGGGGGCAAAAGAGCGAGGGATGAAGGTGTAAACTCAGCATGGTACTTGTTGAGGGCCTTCATGGCAGTGAAGGAGATCTGGGCGCTATACTCGCTCTTGATATATCAGATCGCCCCACCAATGCTGTGAATAGACGCGACTATCGCCTGCAGTGAAGTCACAGTGTGGCCCTTCTTGTACCGAGCAGTCTATCCAAAGATTTCTTCAGTGCAAGGGACCAGAATTTTTGACAATGCTTCATATCTGTACAAGAAGGACACATCATCAACAGGAGAGAGGTGAAGCCCCTCAGCTTTGACCCGTTTATCCACTGTGTCCTTGAAAGCCGGAAAGCGATGCTTCTCTGATTTGTTGGGGAATTTAATCCGGGGCTGATTGAAAACTTGAGGAATGGCAGAGAATACTATGGGAGTAATACTGGGTCATAATTATGGGAAGTTTTTGCAAAGAAATTCACCACTTGGCCGGCCCACAACAAGAATCACACTGGTCCATCTAAGATAAAAAGATTCACAGCCTTTGATCTGTAGAAATATTCACCACATGGATTCTGCAAACAAAAACACTCAGGTATTAATTCTCTATTTCTTTCACATCCCAGTGCAGCGGTGAAAAAAAAACACCCAGCTTATTTTCTCTGTTATTTTTACCCACCCTCATGGTCGACCCACAGAAAAAAGTGCCACCTCGCATGATGACCGTAGGAGGTGAATATAGTGTGGTACTACTTAGGACCCAGAAAATTGATTGTATATCTACAGATTTGTCAGCACTGAGCAGATTCCGGGTTCTGAGATGACAATACTTGTCCTGTCTTCTTGCTACTCTCGCTCGATGTACCCAGTTTACCGGAACCAGAAGACTTACATTTGGATTCTGACGACACCAATGCCCCATGCATGGACTTCACCAGCATCGAAGACATCAAATTATCCCCTTCAATGACAAACTGCTCGAGGACATTATCGAGTTGGAGAGAGAATATCTTGTATATTCAGTGCCAGGAAGAGGAAATTGAGTTAAAATCTTTCTGTGAAACAAGCTTCACAGCATACAATGTATAGATGAAGAATTGGGAATGTGCCCCAATTTAATGCAGGGAGTGGGTGGCCATAGTCACAGCTTTCTGAATCTTTGAATGAATGAGCACTGAACAACATAAGAGCCTCCATGTCATTGAAATAAATCACATGTGTCAGGGGAACCCCCGCTTTGGACGGTTTTCCATCTGCGTCGATGTCCTTGGTAAGCGGGCCCACTTCAACGAGTGCCACACCAGCCTCGGAGCAGCCGGAGCCGCCCGGTTATACTACCGGAACGTGTGGAGGCACCATGGAACCCCCCGGAAGTAAATCTCCGACCGGGGTCCACAGTTCATTGCTGAGTTCACCCGAGAACTGTGGTGCCTCATTGGTATCGAACCCGCTACCTCCACCGCTTACCACCCGCAGACCGATGGTCAGACTGAGTGCATCAACCAGGATCTCAAACAGTTCATCTGTATCTTCACGAGCTACAAACAGGACGACTGGGATGAGCTCCTACCGGCGGCCGAATTCGCCTACAACAACCACGTCCACTCCTCGACGCAGCAGGTGCCGTTTATGACGGACACCGGCCGGCTCCCTCGGATGGGGTTCGAGCCTAACGGCATGCACTCGGCCGACGAATCGGTCAATGAGTTCCGCGACCGAATCACTGCTGGAGTGTCCGAAGCCAAGTCCATGCTCATCAAAGCCAAAGACGAGTTCAAGCTGTACTACGATCGCCGACACGTACCCGCGCCAGAGATCAAGGTAGGCGACCGAGTCTGGGTGGATGCGTCCAACATCAAAACGACGCGCCCGTCTCCCAAGTTCTCGGACAAACAGCTTGGACCCTTCAAGGTCATACAGGTTGTGGGAAAAGGCATGTACAAGCTCGAGCTCCCCCCACGCTACTCCCAGCTCCACCTGGTCTTCCCGGTGGTGAAACTCGAGCTTGCAAAGCTGGACCCATTCCCCGGACGCCCCCGGAATGATGAGCCCCCACCTATCCTCCAGACGGATGGAGACGAGAGGTGGGAGGTCGATGAGATCCTCAAAGCATGGGTCCGGTATGGCAGCCTCTGGTATATGGTGCGCTGGAAAGGTTATGGTCCGGAGCACGATAAGTGGGTAAAGCACTCTGACGTTTTTCACCAAGGACGCCATCGATGCCTACTACCGCCGCTACCCCAATGCTCCTTGCCGGATAGCCTTGGCCACCTTCGACTCGCTGTCCTTCCGGAGGCGCGATAGGACCATCCACTTTATATGTCGGGATGCCGTATTCCAAGGGGGGGGGGTGATGTCAGGGGAACCCCCGCTTCGGACGGTTTTCCATCCGGACCCGATCCGGATGCTTCGGCCGCTTCGGCCGCTTCGGACGCTTCTCCATCCGGACCGGCTCCGGACACTTCGGATGGTTTTCCGCCTGGCGCTCCGGATACTTCTGCGCCCTTCTATCTGACTGCCAAACCACCCGAGACATCTGTCCGCTCCCACTGGCACGTGTTGTGCGATCAGGCCCGCGATCATTGTAGATACATCCGGACATGTGCTACTGGGTAGTTACCAATTAGTATATAAGGTTTCGCCTAGCATGGGAATCCTCATCCTTTCTTCTCTTCGGATTCCCCCCCTAGGTGCGTAGTATTTCCGCTCCTGTATTCTAGTACCTATATTTATACTTCGGATTCCCCCGCTAGTTTCTGCGCCCCGCGCCGAGCTTAAGGTTGCCCTTACAACATGAATGTAATGAAAAAAGACATACCCAGAGTTAGACAGCCAGATGTCAGTGGCTTCTGGAGCCATTAGATGAAAGGAAATTAAAGATTGAAGTGGCCAGGTCAAATCATAAATCAACTGTTTAGATGGATTGCGAATGTTATAGTGGACCTATGACATAGATACTTGGAAGGCAAGTTGAGGAGACTTAAAGGCAAGGCTGTAGATTGCACATGAAGAGTGAAGGATAAAGTAATATATTCATATCATTGAAGAAAACATGAAAGAACATACCAATATTTGGCGTTGAAAGCTTGAATCTGTACTTGGTTGTACTTGCATTTTTGTGACTGACTGTCTGCGGCATTCCTCTGGAATCGATTTAAAAGGTAACTCTTGGCCTCGAACTGACTTCAGCTTTTCACTGGTGAATTTCTGTGCCCTGAGCTCAGTGAAGTGAAAAAAAAAGGTTGGATGTAGGCAGTGCAAATTCTTATTTTTTGTTTCGAGATGGTGTTTCCTTTTTCATGTTACAAATGTGGGGTGCAAATTTTGTGCGACACAGTGGGGTGGGGGTTCTTAGTGAGTGGATATTTGGGGTGGTGAGCTTCGCGGCCATGTGGGTCTGAGGTGGTGAATACTTTTGCGAAATTGTGCAAGGTGGTGTAAAAAAGTGTAGACGTGTGCACCAAATAATTATGACCCACTATTACAACCATAGAATACAGTGTGGTTGCCAAGGGGTGCCGCCGGGGGTGTGTACACTAATCTTCCCAAGACTGCGCGATGGTCTGTGGATGGTACAAAATCAGAGAATTTATCTGCGACCCCAATCTCAGAGTCGATGAGCTGTGCAGTCAACAAGATGATGTGGTCAATAATGTTTCCTCCACCACCAGACCCTCGAGCCCGACTGATCCAGCATGTCCTTCGGTTTCTGTCAGCAACGTCAGACCACAAATAGTGGCCATGGCCTCCAAGAGGAAACAATTGAACTGCATGCATGTGTCTCCATTATCTGCGGCTCTCTCCGAAGAGGCCACCGTGGCATTACAATCCCCCGCCATTGACCAGGAAGTCCGGGTATCATTGCAGAACGTAGTCACATCTGACCATAATTCGGATGCATCAGGGTCCACATTGCTAATCCCAGGGTCCCACGGCATGTAGACCCTCATGATTCGATACACGAAACCATGTCCCGTGTTGGTGGGCAGAATGACATCCATTGCAAGCAGCCTCCCCTTCAGGGAGGCTTTGGTGATTGAGACCCACTGCGAAACCTGAAGGTCCTTTCGGATTTCAACAGCAACACCCCACTTATGTCCTTTAGTGTGAGACATAGGGACAGCATCTTCCTTGAAGATATTGTATTCAGATAACGGCAATTTATAACTCAGCTTCTCGTTTGTCTTGGTTTCTGAGATCACCTTACTGGGCTGGGTCCGGTGGTGGGGTGCAAGAACAATCAGGGCGAACAATGAAGGCAGGGGCCAAGATACTGGGGGGGCGTATTGGGTGGGGGCGAGGAACCGAGGGTACCACCAAGGAGGGCAATAGACTGCCCATTGCTCGCGGACAGGGACCTCGTCAGTGCAGCCTGCTCGTTGAATAGCTTCCCATACTCAGCTTTAGCCTCTTCGTGATACTCCTCTGGCATGAACTTGATGGTGTTCTGGTGCTGCGCCATCTCAAGCTGGATCTGAGCAAGCTTGGTGCACATTGATTGCTCTCTGGTCATGATGAGGAACACGGCAGCATGATTTGAGAGGCAAGTGTGGAGATTCTTGACAGTGGAGCCAAGAGAGGTGACTGAGGTCGCGAGGACAGAGATCAATTGTTGGGTAGACTTGTGCTGGGGGCAGGTCTCACGTCTGAGGTCAGCAAACTTGGTGCACATGGACAGGAGTGCCTGGTTGAGAGAGTCAGCACTGTCTCTGAAGGGTTGGGTAACTGTCTTGGGCGCCACACACCATTGTTGTTGTAGGTGAGAACGAGCTGTGGGCAGTGGTGTCAAGTACTGGTTCCCGATTGGGATCCGACAGAAGTCCGAGATACACCTGAGGAATGAAGTGCGTATAAGCAAGACAAAGAGGCTGAGATATAGAGGGGAATGTCAGAGTCTGAACGGAGTACCAAACCCGTATACTGGAAGTGAAGGGGCTTGGCTTCAGCTCGTGCACTGCACCCCTCTCTACGCCTAATGCCCTCTGAGGACCCCGTGATGGAGAAGCATAAAGTGTAGCACAGGAGTCAGAAGGAATCATATGCAGTACGAACCAATAGAACAAGGGTAAGTGCAGAAAGGCAGTGTCAGACATAATCAGGATCAGAGATATTTGGCAGCCAATGGCGTCCGAAATGGATGTGAAGTCACGGTATGTGACAGGTGGATGGAGGGGGCATGCGACTTGTAGGCGTCGACCATTTTGTCACCGATGGCAAGGAGGTGCAACATTGCGGACCAGTCTGTCATATAGAAGACAAGACAGTCGGACTCGGACTCGGGGATACGAGCATTGAACGAAACAGGTCTCTTTCGAGACTGAGTCGAGGATGTTGTGCTTGACCCAGGAGCAAAGAGCGGACTGTATGCCTTCTCCCTCAGAGATGCTGGACACAATGATCTCGAAGAAATTTTCAATCTCGATTTGGCAGCAGCGCATCACGGGGATCGGGTTCGGGGGGACAGAGGGGACATACACGGCAGCGGTGGACAGAATGTCGTCAATGTGTCGGCAAGTGTCAAGTAGGATCCAGTGAACTGTCTGGAATCTGACTATACCTAAACACCACACATTTTGTGCGTTTCAGGAATAGTCAGATTACAGGATAGGTTTATTTCTAGGAACTGGTATACGGTATAGCCGGATGGGTTGTGATCACAGAGTAACGGGTACAAGGGGTAGGGAACTACCCTGCGGATTGGCAGTGCTCGCCTTGGTAACTGTAGAGGAGTATGTAGCCCACAAACCTCTTTAGAGACTAGTTCTGGTCTTATTTTCACACAATGGAATAGGCTGGACGTACTGATGACAAGGGCATGTGGGAATAGTCTTATTTCTGCACCAATAGGCCATGCACCTTCCATGTGATAGATGTCAATGCCCAGAGATGTACGTTCCGATGAAGTTCCGGGACAAGCAAAGGTCAGCTAAGGAGATCTGATGGGATTGTTCTTATTCTGAGCAGACGGAGTTGGGGAAATAGGAACCCTTCGTGGGACAAGTCTCACTATGGGTATCTACGAGGAGCTAGAGGCCAGGGGAACATTACCCGATGGTCAGCGATGATGGGAGAGGACCAGGGACAACGGGAAATAGGACGAACAACTTGGTATCAGTCAGCCAAGGGACTGAGGGTTTCAAACCCCTAGGCTGACCAACGCCGCACGAACGGAAATCACAATTGTCCTGTGCACTGGCCAATGGCAATACGCTCGCAGGAACCGTTCCAATGGACAAACAGCTGTGGAAAGGGAACTCAGGCAATTTTACTAATTTCTATTTCGTTCTTGGACTTGCATATGATTTTGGGGTTTGTATAAGTAGTCAGGACATCTTCCTAAGGGAAACACATACCTTCCCTTCAACTTTGTTAGGACCTGTAAAGGGACTATCACTCGTCTGAATCTCGGCTCTTGCGCTTGCTGATCGGCCTATTTCCGATCCCTGTCTTATTTCCGTAGGTGTCACTGCTTATTTCTGAAAGACTTGGGTTGTATTTGGGTGATAAGTGGGTTGTTTGGGTTTAGTTTGGAGCACATTGCTCACTGGTGGGCAGGGAATAAGAGTTTGTGGATAGAATACTGTGAGCAGCGAGCGCAGTTTCAACTTTCTCAAGCAGGGAGCAGGTTGACTTATCTCCTCATTCTTTCTTGAGGCCCGCGTAACCGAACCTCATGCACATGTATTTGTCCTTCCCTTCCGCCAGCGGCTGCCAAACAATCTCCCACTCCGGTGTTGATGTGCTCAGAACCTATATAAGAAGCACACAAATAACCCCACTTGACTCGAGAGCGGCACAGAAACAGTCCAGAGACTGTTCCAACAACCAACAAACAAATCAAACGGCAATATATGCACGTTTCCAGAGATCCCGACGAGTTACAGCCCGTAGTACAGGGCCTTGTAAAGGCTGTAGGGAGAGGCCTCGTATCTCAAAGAGACGGAGAGCAAACCGCATAGAATGTGTTTCTAGACACAGTGGAAACATAGTTTCCAAACAAAGTAGATTTATAGCTTCACAGTGTGTGTGTGTGTATGTCCAAGTGACAGAGAAACAAGTTTAAAGTAGTCCCATAGACTCAAGTAGGGCCCCTAGTTTATAGGGCAAGAGTGTTCACAGAGCTTTCCCTAAAAGGTACTTTCTGAGCAGTGCACAGCAGTCACATTTCCAAAGTTTTCCTACTTTCTGAAACCCGCTCCGCAAACAACAACAATAATGTTTCTTTCAACAGAGTCCCAGTTCAAAAAGTTTCACAGAGTTTCTAACAGTTTGCAGGCAGAGCCCAAGTGCGTTTCCAGAATAATATATGATTCAGAAACAATAGGGGACTTCACGCTAGGACGTATTTTCGTGTTTGTGAATAAATTTATTCATTTGATCAGATGAATAAAATCATGGTTTGTGGAATAAATCCATGATCACCCCGTTTGGTTTCCACAATATATTTTCATTAATTCTTTCCATGCGCCAAACATGTACCTACTTGGCTGGTTTCGGTTCCTTGGAAGGCATCACCTCCTTGGCATTGGTGTCGGTGGGTGTGTCAATTGTCGTGTCACCCTCTGCACCGGGTGTTTAGAGCCTTGGCTTTTTCTTGGACCCCCTGGGCCTCCCCCAAAGATGTCTTTCAGATTGAGCTTTCTTCATGTCCGCCAAACAAGCCTTGAGCTTGCCGATTGATTCGGAGTCGGGAGCTTTCAACCGCTTCCCCATGAGCGGTGATGATCAAGATGGTGACAGGCAGCTTACTCAAGCAACTTGAATCATATATATTGCACAAAAATATGTTTATTCCACAAGCACGATTAAATCGTGCTTGTGGAATATTTTTATTTTGTAAAAATAATCATTCCCATCAGATGAATATTTATATTCACAAACGTGAAAATGTGTCCTAGCGTGAAGTCCCCTAATTAAGATTTCGACTAATAATGCTACTCTATGAGAGTGCATTCGCCAAGGATCCCAGATCAACCCAATGCGCAAGCATATAGCCTACTAGTTCGGGGGAAGATGCTGTGTCCATTGTAAAAACACTCTCAAATACTTATACAACCGCCAAGACACAATTACAAAGCCCAAAACACAATCCCAATAAGTCAAATGTCCGTTTATCCACCTCTTTAACCGTGTTTCTGTCGGTTGTTCTTCCGAGCATTGTCTCCCATTGGTTCCCAACTGCGAGCACACCATGTTCCCTTGCCAATTATGAGGCAGGAACCCATCAGCAGCACCCCTGTATTATTCAGAGGGTGTGTTGATCACCGATAGATCGGCACTGCACTCGTTCGACCTGTTTCTGCTTCAACTCAACTCTCCCCTCTGTTACAAGTGCGGAACTTGATAATACTCCTTTGTAGGTTTCAGTAGATACCCGTTTCTGTGATGTTTCCCAGAAAGGGTTCTTGAGAGAGAACCTTAGAACACCTTTAGAGTTGTGATCCGGATCCTCGGAATAGCTGACCACCTGTTTCGGTGTATCCGCATTCGATTAAAACTGGCAACTCTAGCAACCGAAACACTTGTGACCCAGCGCATCCCCTTAGTGTCTCAACACAACACAATACATTGCCCAACTACCGTTCCTTTGACCCGTTTCCGTTACTTAAGTGGATGTTGGAAACAAGTCAAACGAAGTTCCTTGACTTGTTAATTGGCTGCACGTTTCCCTTACGGTTTTCAGGGCGAGAATAGCCAATGGATGTTCTAATTCCCTAGAACGTCCACCCGTTTCTCTGTGGTTCGCCTAACAGCTACCAGGAACCAGTACTGTTGCATAGAAACAACAGTTTCAGCAATGAGCCCAATCAGAAACACGCAAAATTACATGTATCTAACGATGGCCCAATTACTGGCTTATCACCGGCTTCGCCTTCCACAGAGTCTCTCTTCATGTCTCGAGGATGTCGAAGCGATAATCTCCGCTCCAGATCTTTTCGGGGATGGCTTCGGAGATGGCCGTGATTTGGGGCACAGAAATCAAAAAATCACCCACCGCCATCACCCCTCAAAGATCTGGTGCAATTCAACCACAAGACGTGCTATCGACTCGATTTTGTTCACCCCACCCCCAGTGTCTCAAATTTCTTGCTCAATATATTCTACTGAGTCTTCTCTTACTTATGATAGGCTTAATCGGATGAGTTCCCGTCTATATTAATTATTATGGGCCCGACAATCTCACTCATTTTCAGCTGAAATCTGGCTGAACTCTCGCAAATTGTAGCCGTTCTTTTCTCTGGGGGATATATCACGATATGAAAGGAACATTCCCAGACATTTCCAATTTTTTCAGACACCAGGAGTAGCTAATATGAGCCCAAGTTGCACTTCGTCACAGGTGTGACCTGCGAGTTGTGTCACATTGATCGCACGTCTTGCGGCTAAATTGCACCAGACATTATAGGGCGGTGCTCCCCGTCTTTTTCCCATCAAATTCTGCCTCGATATCATCTCAACAAACTGACATCAATATCTCCATATAGAATTACTGCGGCTGTTCTCAGTCTGAGCACACCCTAGAACACTGGGAACGAGACTATCGAAGCGAGGGACCTCGTTGGGCTTGTCTGGGTCGTGAGCAGGCAGCAAGTAGCATGATGCGGAGATTTTGGAGGGGCTGAAGGGCTGAAGGGTGACACTGGGGAGATTGCTGTCGGCCTCCAGCAGGGCGTCAACGACCTTTTGCGCAATTGGGATGGTACTGGTGGTGGTAATGGGCGACCCAACCGTGTAGACGCTACACAGGAGGAATGCCATTCCCATGGGGCGGTTCACAGCACCGAAGGTCTCTTCATCGCTGTTGTCCAGTGAGGCGGCCGGGGTGCCTTTGCAAGGTGAGAACGGAGGCTTCTTCTGTGGGGAGACATCCATCTGACCCAATGTAGAGGTGCAGCTCATATGGTCAGGATAACCAGTTAACTGATTGGCCCTGTCAACGGGCTCAATGTGTTATCTGTGGTAACTCTATATATGGAAACCCCACAGGATAACCGGTTAACTGTTCAGCCCTGTCGACGGGGCTAATGTGTTATCTTGTGGACCTTGCTGTAGGCAACAAAGGGGTGTCCAGAGAGTGAATTGAACTCAAGACCTTTAGCTATTATATGAGAAGCAGCAGGGGGCATTACCTTGACACCATGAGAGCCATAACAGGGTAGTTGTCTGTCTCAACTAGGGTAAGGCTAGGCTTGTCCTACCTGGGCCTGCTTTTGCCCACCTCTAGGGCAGAGAAGCTGCCCTAAGTCTTTGAAAACAGTTTGTCACTATTCAGGTTATAGGGTAGGGTAGAGGTTAGTGCCTTGGTCCTAGGTATATTTATTTATTTTGGTTGGGGGTTAGGGTTGGTTAGGGCTTTGAAACACTCCAAAACACATAAGAAATAGTGACAAACTGTTTTCAAAGACTTAGGGTAGCTTCCCTGCCCTTGAGGTGGGCAATAGGATTTCAATGTCCAACACTACTTATTTGCTTTTTTTCCATCCTGAAACACGACGCTGAAACGCTGACTATGGGGCAGGCGGTGAAATAACCACAACTCAAACCTTGTAAATGAATACGCGGTTCGATAATGCAACTACAACAACTCAAACACTATAGTCCTCGTGCAAGTTCGGGGTTCCAATCCAGTATAGATTGTGGCAATTTGAACTTTAGTTCTCTTTGATAAGCAAGACTTTACAGGTCTACAAGTCGTATAGATAAAACTTGCTCGAATCCGTTCTAGGCGCAATCGCGATAGACAGACGAGATTTTATGTTCAACGGTTTTGTATGATGTGGGTCTAGGTTTGGAGATGATACTCCGATGCGTAAAGCAAGTGATTCTTATGAATCCCGATTCCAAATAGTATCCGCGATTGCTAATCCTTGCGAGATTACAACCAATTGTCAAGTCTGATCTGTTTCCTTATATTCCACGCGTCCGTTCCGTTAATCCAATATGTCCACGCGTCGTTTATAAAGATCCAAATCCAACACAGATAATATTCAAACAGGGAAAAAAAACGAAACTTGGTATAGCTTCTGGGTGTCTCCGAATGAATGACTACTCTACCGGTTAAGCGTGAAGTCTAGTAACTTCGCGTCCAACAGGTGGGGTGAGATTCACTGGTGTTCTTCCCATAACCATCCTCTTAAATACGTTACAGGATTCTAAATATAAACGAGACTGATACAAACGAGCAATAGGGTTCAGGGTATATGACTAGTGGTATGGCAGCTAGCCGATGAACTCCTGTCAGATATCAAGCGATTAGTAAAATTGAGAGGGATTTATAAGAAACATCAACGAGCCGAGCTTAGCGATGAGTCAAGATCTACATCGCCTAGAACGATCGTGATGGAATATTGTTGATATGTCAACTCTTAGCCGACCCCCTCGTCAGCACTCCGCTACCCTCCTTGGTAACCGTACGCTCCAATGGTTCCGCCTTGAACCGTTTAAGTGATTTGTCTGAAAATCGTGATAGCCGCCGCTTCCTAGTACCTGAGTACGGTTTTCTTAGTCAATTGGTAGATCGACCAAGTCCAGTCCTCTCTTGGCAGTTCTGGAGACGTCAGATGATGCCCAACAATGATCCCTCTGGTTCAGAAGGATGTCCTCTCGTAATACGCCCTTAGTCAGGGATGTGCAGTAGCCCCAATCCGTTTCCAGGATGGTAAGGCACTTTCCGCGATTGCTCCATTAGCGGCTTCTCACTTCAACCCTTTACCAGGATCGTTGTCCAGCGCCTTTCTAATGGTTCGAGACACATTATATCCCTTTTAGCTAACTGCCCAGGCCAGCAATAGCCCTTGTGAGATGACGTCGTAATGTAATGAAGTACATTATAGTATGTTGCAACTCGAGCAGATTTGAATAAATGCCCGGGTGCCCCAATACCAGGTCTGTCAACGCGATATGATTTGATCCAATCCATGCATTTCCACTCAAGATTCATTTTCCACAGTGCAGCAGGCTCCTCATGGGTCAAATAATGATGCCCATGCCGTCAAATCAACCTCCGATGTCCGTAAAAATATTGTTTCTGCACTCAATTCCACCTGGGACACAGGGATCGCCGTTCGGATGAAAAGTTTACCATCAGTCATCGCAGTAAGCAGTCCTCGAGCCTTCGCACCCCATACTCATTTCACTCGAGCCAAATTCTTCTGTGTATCGTACATATTGCCATCTAACTGCCATCTGCCACGCAAAAACGGTACCGGTCCTATTTGTGTGGATGAAGGCCGCCGAGATCATGGGTTCCAACAATCCACCTTTCGCTCGATACACTGTAGGGTTCTTTATTCCGGGTGAACAGCTGTTCCAAGTCACGGATTTTCTATATATGCTCCTGGGATTCCAGGACTTCGACTGTGATTATGCGAGATTCAACCTTATTTCTCTTTCCTACCACATCGGTGTCAACAGAGTCTATGGGTTGCATCTGTATGACAAGAATCTAGTCTCTGCCTTTCGCAAAGCACGTCATGCGACACGCCAGAATCCTGCTGAATTTAGATCTGCACGCTTCAACCTTCCAATTTCAGGTTCACCGGATTCTGGCTCAACAACTGTCAAAACACCAACCAATATCTCGAACCTCATGGTGAATATCCGGTAGAGTTCTTCAATCAGCTCCTCTCCCGAGATCTCATCTGTGCTGACAGCCATCTCGCACGGCTCTAAAGCCAGGAAGCAACTGCACCGTCAAAATACTCTCGCTCTCTACTACCACTCATTCTATGCCTCGCTGTATCTCTACCTACCTCAGCCATCTCTTTCAAGGGGAGTGCCTACTATAATCCGAAGATCTACCGCTCACTGGCCTCCATTTCAGCTCTCAAAGGTTTCATGGCCTCGATATATAAACATGTTCGTTCAAATGTGCAACAACAAACAACTTGGAAACCGGTCCACTACATGGTCGAATATCAAGTGCATAGCACACATGCAGAGTGTTCAAAGACTCATGCTTCTCTTGGAAACGGGGATCCGGACATGTTTATATCACACTGTACATCATCTAACCTAAATACAGTATCACTAATGAACTCAATAGCAATCTTGACAGCAATTGCGCATAGCTTTGAACCGATCCTACTCTACCAATGACCACAATTATGCATATGTGAGTGGCTAGGTCGCACATCTGCGCATTTCTGACCTCCGTCTCCAGGTCTCCCTCTTCACAACAGCCGAATGTGTTCCACTGCACTCCTCCTGCGCCCTCTCGGGCCATCACGCTCTTGATGTAATTATATCGTATTGTCTCCACATATTTTGTACCGTTGATCGATATATTGTACTACCACCCGCTATGAGCTCATATGAATTTGCGTGGACGTGCAAGATTCGAAGGAAAGATGTGCTTGTCACATGACGGTGCTCTGAATCTATGGCTGAAATAGGGGCTCTCTGCACCAATGCCTATTTTCGCACTTTTGGCTCCGTTGAAGGGTTAAGATACATACAGTAATCTGCTTTTACAGTGAAATTAACAGGGGTAATGGCTCAGGAGCTCTATTTAATTGACTCAAAGTTGCTTTACGATCAAAAAATGATTGTGAAGTGAATGCTGTCCCACGTGGCTATGCTCGGCTGTGCTGATCCGCATCTCTTTTGTAGGGATCCCCACCGTAACCGTACAATACGGTTTACGGTTTCGGTTATACGGGTGCACCGTACCCCACCGTAAGGCCCTCTGACATGCCCTTTACGGTTACGGTTACGGTACAGGTATTTTCAAATCTCGATCCGGAGTGATGAGGACGGCTGTGGGACAGACCTGAGCCCTCCATGCAACTCTAAAAAGGTGAGAAGATGTTAATTCAGCTATGCAAAATATCATCTACCCTCGCTGGGTGCCACTTTATGACCATAAATACGGTTTACGGTTACGGTTACAGCTGTGCCCTTCCATAACTGTACCATATGGCCCCCAAACCCGACCCGTAAAGGCCCGTAAAGTATACGGCCATAACCGTATACAGTTACAGTGGGGATCCCTACTCTTTTGCTTACCCTCGGACGAGATTTGCGTGACTGGATCAAGATTTGATGGACCTGTGTGCTCGTATCATGTGTCAACGTGAACATCAGCAACTTGAGTCCCACCACGGTAGTCTCCGCAGCAAAACGGTGCAACAGATATAGTGAGTGGTTCTGTTGACCTTTTCCGGACACCTATATCTTTTGAAGCTTGCCAATGAACCCAACCAACGTCTGGGAAATTGGGCCCATTTCCAGCCCCGATTAGCATGGGGAGTGAAACGAGGTGCATGTCGTCACTGCTGCACAACCTGCGGAATTTCACTCCTCACAGGTGAAAAATCGGGTTTCTGCTGTTGTCCGGGAGGCTCCAAATTCGGAGAAGTTAAACCTCTGCCGCCACTCCCACCCGAATACGCTGCCTTCATTGATGATCTCCCCATCTTGAATCTCATGCTCTCCTTTGCATCCCTTGGAAAAACACAGCCATTTCCGGGGACTAATGGCCCCCCCCGGCTTCATGGCGATTCAGGGAAGCATATATCACAGAGTTCGACCCAATCACACGAATTCGTCTGTTCGCTGGCTGTTATATGACGGCTTTGTTGCGAAGACGGCGCCTCCGCATCAGCATTCAGATTGGTTCACAACTATTCTGCCGGCGTGGATTGACACGTTCAAAAATGCGCTCTTGCGGGTAAACTCTTTCGCCTCTAATCTTCGCTTCCTCAAATGGGCGTGGTAACAATGCGCAGCTGATTTTGGAGGACACCGGCACGTCTGAAATAGTGGCCATAATGTCTTACTCAAACACAACACAGGCAGAAATCAAAGCGAGGTGAATGATCGTGGTGACGGTCAACGGTGACAATCAGTCTGTATCCACCGGCAGCTGCTTCTGGGAGCCGCTATCCTACCCGCTGTTTTTCCCCCATGGCACTCTTGGCTGGGGTATCACTGTTGAGCCTGCCGCGACTGAGGGTTGTTGTGAACTTACGTGCACAGAACGCGAATACTCGAAAGATAATGTCTCCCCTTCCGGACATGGAAGGGATATTGAGACAGGCCTCGCGTTGCAAGTTCCGCTCGTTAATCGACGGACAGGACACCTATGAACAAATCAGAATTGAGCCTGAACACGTTGAGCGTACCGCTGTGAGAACTCCGGACAGCAATATGGTCAGCCTAGTATTGCAGCAGGGCGACTGTAATGCCCCAGCAACTTACCAGTCATTAATGAATTACTTGTTCTCCGACTTCATAGGAGTGTTTATGGACGTCTATCTAGACGACATAATTATTTATTCCAACTCTTTGGAAGAGCACATCACGCACGTCAAAAGGATTATCGATGTGCTGAAATGTGAGACTCTGTACCTCAGTGCCAAAAAAATGCAGCTCCTCCAGCCGGAACTCAAAGTCCTCGGGTGGGTCGTCGACAACAAAGGCATCAGGATGGATCCTGAAAAGGTCGATTCGGTGCTGAATAGGGAGACCCCGACGAACCGTGACCTACTGCGCGGGTTCCTCGGGTCCATAGGTTACTTGGCCGATGACCTGGCCGTTGTGCAGATTCCTATGGGAATTCTTCATGGATTGACAGGTGACTCGGTGCCGTTCCGATGGAATTTTACGCACCAACGTGCCTTCGAGGACTGCAAATGTATCGCCCAAGACGGACGTGATCATTATCGGAAGCCACTGGTGTATAAAAAAGGCGCACCTCGAGTACGGATGGCTGCAGTACGGGCATTGCAGGCGTGGTGTCCCAGGGGGTGACGACTGGAAGTCCGCGAAGGCAGCCGCATTCTTCTCGGCGAAACTCAGTTCGGCGCAGCAGAACTACCCCGTCCACGAGATCGAAATGCTCGCAGGCGTGGAAGCAATGCTTCGTCATCAGGATATTCTCCAAGGATGCCGGTTTACCTGGATAACTGACCACAAAGGGTTAATTCATCTCATAAACCAGAAAAATCTGTCGGGAAGACAGGCCAGGTGGATAGAGAAGATATCTACAGTGTTCCACCGGTCAATGAAACAGCTAAATTGTGAACCTGATATCTACGATTTTGTCCCCTTTCTGAAAACTCTGAGGAGGTAGAACATGTTGTATATCACGTAACTACGTCCACCCAAATTTTCAGATCGATTCGGCCAGGCATGAGTCAAAATCGACTGTTTCAGTGGCCAGTGGATCAAATCTTCTGCCAAATCAAGATTTGATCTCAAGCTATTTTTCCTCTCCCAGACCCGTTATCAACTATCGGAATTGGCAGAAGGTGCTTTTATGTATTGTACTTGAGTATGATCTGCAATTGAGCCAGGGACCACCAGGGAACGGCTCACAACAGAGTGTTTCATTGACTGGTGGTGTTTCATTGGCCGGTGGAACACCGTAGTTTCGATTTCGATATTGAGTATGTCCCCGGGACAGAAAATGTCCTCGCGGACGCGCTTTCTCGGATGTACTCCAACGAAGCGCCGGGGACGGTGTGCACGCGATCGGAGTACACCTACCATGATCTAATAGACATGGACGTGCTCGATCTCGGCGCAATCTCGATGCCCGTCTTCGCGGGACGCGAAGCCGCAGCTCTTGCAAATGACAGAGTCACTAGGTCAATGACCCGAGACCCTAGTGTTCCAGCGGCGCCGTCAACGGATGTAGACATTCGGGAGGGCAATAACTCTCGGCTCATGAACGTAAGCATTCGTGAGCAGCCTCGGTATGCCTTGAGACCCCGTCCCAAGGCACAGGAGGGCGGGAGTACACAACAAATACCGAAGAAAAACTCACCTAAGCCCCTAAAACGAATTCCATTTCGAAGAGCATTGGCGTGAGTGCGGAGACCAGCGTGGACGCAGAACCCAATGATGCAGCAGCCGGCGCAAAGCCAGTTGAAGCGACGACTGTCTCTGAAGACAGAGTAACGGCAGGAGCGGATCACGGAGTTGATGGATCTGCTGGCATTGACAGCGGCGATCCCACGTCGAATCTAGCCGACAGATCCTCTCCCACCGACCAATCCCTGCTTCAGGTCTCACTTGAAGCATTGGATAACTCCCTGCTTCAAGTAGTCAACAGTGGATGGAGAGGTCTGGACTTATGCTCTACCGTTTCCCACCAATACGGGGACGATCCTTTCTTCAAAACATCCTCGACTTTGGCGTGAGTGCGGAGACCAGCGTGGACACAGAACCCAATGATGCAGCAGCCGGCGCAAAGCCAGTTGAAGCGACGACTGTCTCTGAAGACAGAGTAACGGCAGGAGCGGATCACGGAGTTGATGGATCTGCTGGCATTGACAGCGGCGATCCCACGTCGAATCTAGCCGACAGATCCTCTCCCACCGACCAATCCCTGCTTCAGGTCTCACTTGAAGCATTGGATAACTCCCTGCTTCAAGTAGTCAACAGTGGATGGAGAGGTCTGGACTTATGCTCTACCGTTTCCCACCAATACGGGGACAATCCTTTCTTCAAAAACATCCTCGACTCTCTGAAGTCTTTCCGAAACTTTGAAGTAGAAGACGGAGCAATCTATTTGAAGTAAGAAGATGTTCGTCTACTCTGCGTCCCTGCTCTTGTCTACCAAGGACGAAACCTCCGGGAGATAATCATCTCCGAGGCTCACTCTGCCTTAACCCACCTTGGCGTCCGCAAAACTCTGGATTACCTGCGGGACCACGTGTGGTGGAAAGAAATCGTCGATGATACTCGCAGTTTTTGCGAGACCTGTACAACATGCAAACGTAGCAAGTCTAGTACCCAGAAGCCCTATGGCCTTCTGCACTCGCTAAACCCGCCTTCGTAAGCTTGGGAAGTGATCGGGATCGACTTCATTGGTCCATTACCTGAATCCAAGAACCGTGATGGAGTCTTTAACTCTATCACCGTCGTGATCGATCTGCTGACTGGCATGGTGCATCTTATCCCTAGTCGCATCAACTATACGGCTCGCCAGATCGCGGAGCTCATGTTTGAGTCAATTTACAAACTACATGGACTTCCGAAGTCCATTTTTAGCGATCGCGACGTGCTATTCACCAGCATGTTCTGGAAGCGACTGCACAAGTTGATAGGTACGAAACTCAACATGTCGAGCGCCTACCGCCCCGAGTCTGACGGCGGAACGAAGCGGGCAAATTGCACTGTGACCCAAATGCTACGTCAGTGCGTACACCCCAATCAAAAGGATTGGGTTGCCAAGCTGCCTGCTATCGAATTCGCCATGAACTCGGCGCGTTCTGAAACCACGGGGTATTCCCCTTTCTTTCTGAACATGGGTCGTATGCCCCGATCGCTTATCTGGAACCCAGACAGAACAAGAGATTACCTGGTGTTGCAAATTTCGTGCTGCAACACCAACTCGCGAGCATTTCTGCTCACGACAGCATAATCGCAGCACGCATCAAACAAACACAATCGGCGAACAGGAAACGCCAGCCAGCACCCTTTGAAGAAATACCTGGTTTACCTTTCAACGAAGAATATTAAGTTCGAAAAGAGGCTCGCTCGTAAGCCCGTTCCCAAGTACATTGGGCCTTACCGCATTTCCCGTAGCTTCGGGAATGGCTCGTTTCAACTCGAGCCCCCCATCACCCCTGAAGCAGCGCGGACTGCATGATGTATTCCATGTGTCTCTTCTGCGGATCCACGTCCCAAACGACGATCACCGATTCCCTGGAAGGCTCGCCAGCCAGCTAAGAGTTACGACCGACTACGAGAATGATGAGTGGGCCGTCGAGAAGATTACAGGACACCACGGGCGACGCACCTCAGCAATTTTCGAGGTCCTGTGGGTGACGGGGGATCGTACATGGATGCCCTATGGACAAGCAGCCCGACTGCCGTGTTTTCGTGATTATCTGGACGTGGTGGGCGTACCAGATATCAAGGACTTACCTTATGGAGCAGGAAGGCCGCCTACCGACGATCCTCAGGTATTCGTGGGAGGTATTCGCTTGGAATCCCCGGAAGATGTGGGCGGTATAAGTGCGAAGGGTGTTGACCGTGCGCCCTACCTATCTCTTGCTGTTATGAATTCCCTTGCTGATTACACGGTGCCTGCTTCTGAGCACGACTTCTTCACCGGACCCGTGCCCGACACTCGGGACTGCGACCCTAGGTACAGCGCATGGAACGCGAGGCACCGAGCCATCAAGCACGTCAGCGCTGAGATGTTTGTGCTCATTGGCCAAGGGCGACGTGCCTTCCTACTCGCCCATCAGCGCAAAGCAGGTCGCCCTCTTCATCACCTACAACGAGGACCTCTGGTTTACCAAACCAAAGCCCACGGGCGATGGTGACCCACTTGGATTCACCGAGTTTGATCAGCACCTCACCGCATTCAACCGCTCTGGCGACATGTGGGCCCACTTCGACGGGACCACAAACCAGTTCCATTACCCGCCTCCCAGCACCCTCACATGCGAAACTCCCACTTGGGCTGCCTGGTCACTCCACCCCCAGCACATCCGCGAGTATCGTGTTCCACGTATATGGTCCTTGTCACCAGGGAGCGCAAGGATATGGTCGATCGCCACTCGAGTGCAACATTGTGTGCCAGGAGGAGGGCCCGCCGTAAGCGCGAGTTCGACCGCCAGGCACGTGACAGTACCCTGTACCCTACGTGCCACAACAAATCTGACATGCGCGCCGTGATATCTGCCCGTAACTGGGAGATGAGGGACGACGCTCGCACATTGGACCACTTGACAGCCGCCATCCAAGGTGTTCGGGTGGCTGATGCCGTTGATCGGGCTGTAGTCCCTGTCCCTGCGGGCAACACAGTCGCGCCAGCCCCTCCCCCTCTTGGAAACCAACTCGAGGCTGGCGCCAGGTCCCCGCCCCAGCGCAGATTTTGGCCACTGGTGCCGGCCCCTCCTCGACATCCAACATCCCTCCTATCGCTACCATTAACCCTTCGCACCTGATCTCCACCACCGATGATTCCACCGACCTCAACACCATGTCCAACGAAGAGCTCTTCAGCTATTTGGACAATCTGGAGGGCGTATGTAACAGACACACTATTCTCTTTGAACCCCTATCTCTTTTGGCGAACCTTACCTACCTTTTACTTTCGTTCACCCCACACTCGTTTCTATACCCTAGTTCACTTCGCTGTTGCGAACACCCACACTCATTTATCTTTACTTCATCTCAACATTTCAACCATCTTTACAATCACCTAAATAGTTACAAACTATGATTTGGTACTTAAGCCCGTAGCATAGATCGGATGGCTCGGTTAATCAATAACTTACACCAGTTACCCCTCATTTGACCACCTCAGTATCTGTGTGCCAGACCAGCCTCCAGCTCTCCGTCACAATAAACCTTCTTTACAACAATTTTCGGTGGAAAAATGGGTATAAAATGTCTGGAAAATGTTCAAGGAAAGATGGTGAAAATTTTGAAACCCAGTTTGGATTTTTTCAAGGATTTTTCACGCCCTTTTCCACTGTTATTTGTGGTGAAAAATGTGATGGAAAAGCATGTTGTTTTTCACCACCTTTTGCAGTGTACATACAGGTGAAAAAGTCAAAACATTCCTCACATTTTTCACTGGGAATCATGGTGAAAAACTTGAAATACTCAGATTCAAATTTTTCACTGGGAAATTCAAAAGCCTCCCCTTTAAGTTTTCCACCCCAAAATTCGTCAGTTTCTCAGGTGAAAATATTGATGAAAACTTGAATTCTAGTTCAGATCCAGAGTGCCAAAGTGGACTGTTCACTATTCCATCCTAGTGATGTCTTGTCCGAGTCTGAGACTTACAGTACAGTCGTCCACCTGACTGGGAATTAGAGCTGAGCAGCTGTGAAACCTCCTCCTACAACCCTTAAAAGGCCCAGTAGTACAGCTAGGGGCGGTAACTCGTCAGTATCTTGGAAATGTGAATATAGAATCACTTCAACAGTTTATCGGGTGTTTCTGGCAGGCATTGGTTGAAAGGAGTCCACCAATTTCGAATCAGTCCATTCCATCAGGCAAAGGGATTTTGCTGCAGCAGTGTGTTTGCCGCATGCAGTGGCAAGCGGCAGCAGCACTACTGCGGCAAGTCTGTGGTATTTGTACTTGCAGCACACGTTGAGCTGCTTGGTATCACAGTAATTAGTGGTTTCAAAGGGGTCGGGGCACTCTACTGTACCTAATGTATCCTTTTTCCATTCCCCTGGGTTGAATAAAGTCTTGCCCACGACATTAAGACAGCAATTATTTTCGATTGCAGCGGCAGTCTGCGGCAGTATGGCGGCACCCAAACACATGCAAACATTGGGCAGCGGCAGCCGGCAACACTCTGCAGTGGCAAAGTTGGCACTTTGCAGCGGCAGTAGGGGGTATTTTCAGCGGCACTAGGCCGTATGCTGCAGCACTTCTGCAGCTGTCTGCAGCAATTACAAACGGCAACACAGCGGCAATGTAGTTGTACAGCGGCAGTTCAACAAGAGTCCGTAAAAAGTAACTTGTGGGAACTAACTTGTGCGGAACTTGCCCCTTTCGGCACGCGTGCCGCAAGTTAACTTAAGTTTTCCCACGGGCTCAAAACTAACGGGTGCGGGTCACCCATATACCATTGCCATATAATACCTTTGAAACACTTCTACATGTATTACTTAATACTGGTCTCAACGACATGTACCATTTAATTATGTGGCATATAGCTGCGGAAATCCTCTGAGTCAAATGAACCAACTATTTTGCCGTCCTACAAATGGGCGAGTACACGACCAGCAGGGGACATCATCCTTGCGAATATCTGCGGAAATATGTCTCAGAATTTTGATGGCGGAGTTGTGAAAGCCTCATTCCGTATCACAAGATCCCCGGCACTCAGTTGCTGGTCACTGTTTGAGGGGTTGAACTCAGTTAACAATCCCGGCAATCCCCTCCTTCTCTGCGGCCGGGAATTCATCATTTCTGGATGGTATATAACTTGTTCAGGTTATTTTGCTCTCAATTCACTGTCCAAATAGCCGGGAATGTTCTATGCTCACGACTGGCCTTCAACAGTGGCGTAATTTGTGCATGTTGAACATGCAGAAGAAAGGAAGCAGTTAACTTGCAGGGACTGCTTCTGCTTGGAGCACAAATTATGAAGCAGCAGAACACTTACATATACCACAGAACAATCAGACACTAACTATAAGTCCTCCAATATCCCACCACAAACCAAAACCGACAGGTTGTCTGTGTTTGGTTCACGGCTGCTGCCAAGACTCGGCGACGACACTCCTGCGTCTATTCGCTAAACTTAAACAGGGTGTTAAAGGAAGGTCCAGCAAGGTAACTTGGAGTTCCCTTCAGTTCACCGGAAGTAATTTGAAGTTAACTGCAAGTAACTTCAAGTAACTTGCAGTTAACTTACGCTAACTTGTGAGCCAAGTTAGATCAGAAAAAGTAACGGGTCATCAGATGGCATCAAGTTACCGCCAAGTTCGCCCGTTCAGCCCAGTTGAGGCTAATAACTGCTTGAGGAGACATCTGAGAAACATTAATAGAGATGCACAAGGATAATATGACTGCAATTGATGTCTATTGTGATCTTAGGTCACCCGGCATGCCTCTCAGCAGCTGGCACCGCCCCAATTTTTTCACTCATTCACCGAAGGAAATATTCAAGCTCGTCTAGTGAAGCATACACGAAGCTACACGAAACTGGAATAAGGGTGAATCATGATTCATTGTCCATGCCCCTGCACCGCCTCAATCTTTTTTGTTCCCCCACACCTTTGGCGATCTTGGAAGAGCGAGGTTCTGGGACCTCCTCATCTCCTGGAGTTTCATCACATCTCCTCTTTTCACCACGACGTTCTTCGACCTGAGCTTCGATGTTTGACTCCACAGGATCAACATCCATTGGGGCATCGGAGAGAGGGCTCGATACAGGGGTTGTGGGCTTGTTGAGAAGGAAAGTGATCCTCCTTCTCTCGCCGATACGTTCTTCAACATGATTTTCTGCCCGGGTCAACCCACCACGAGACCTCGCAAGTGTTTTAGACCCCAAATATCGGGTGACACCTCAAGACGCTCAAGGCCACTGGTCGTTACGTGTCAAGACGAACAAGTACCGCAATGAGATCCTGTAACATTCCAAGGCTTCAACTGAACCTGGACTCTTCACGTTGCTCAATGTCTATGGCTCTTTCGCTCGGTTCTACCTACACCGTCATCAATGCCCCAAGTTTCCTCAAGGCGCTTCGAGGCTTCAACGTTTCAACACCCGTCAAGACACAACATCGAGCCATCGTCTACCTGGGTATTGGCGGCGCCTACTAGGTTAAGGCACATTTTCTATCCAATTTTCTACTCTCCAACGAGCAGTCCCACACTTTCCTACTATAATATCGCCGGCTGTCGCTTACACTTTGATCCTTTGCTCCTCCAAGCCGGCACTCATTTTTTTCCCTGCGCCTGGCCGCTTGCAAACCTTGAATTCCAATTTTTACGCTCCGAGCGGCCCGTCGTGCGCCCGTGGCATTGCCCCATGTCCAACTCAACTTTTCCCTCGCCCACAGCGCGTTTGCACACCCAAGTCGATTCTTTTTCCCACTTCTCCTGGCCGAGCCGTTCAGTTCTTAATATTTATTCTTCGCATGCCGCTGACCAAGCCCTCCAAAGCTTGACGCGTCGAAACCGCTCTGCACATCTCATTTGACTCACTGCCCTCCAGGGAACACCGCATCTGATCAACGTACCTATATTAAATCGAATCCGTGTAAGCGAACCAATGCTTTCCTCTCTGGCTTTTTGTCATTTTAATTGCTGAGATGTGTCTAGCAAGTTGGGGTCCTTCGTTTCAACATCGCGGACTCAGCCCTATGAGCCTGGCGCCTCTGCATCGTCCTGAGCCTCGAATTCAACTCCCCACAAGGAAGCATCGCATCGATTCCAGACGCGCCCCCGACGCCCGATCGTCTGAACGTGTTTATGGTCAGCTCTGTTACCATTCTACACACTGCCTTCACCACTAACGGAATCCGATCTTTTGTCAGCCCCATGTCTGTGTTTGCTGTCTGTCTACTGGGACCCCCACCCTGCCATATGGCCGGAAACGCATGCTTTGTTGGTGCGTTACATCACAAATTTCACTCTGCGATGTGGATGTTATTGTAGTTTCGACACACCACAATTTTGGGTTTAATTTGGAAAGCTACGGGCGAGGTGAGGATACTGCAATTCCATATGCGCTCGCCCTCAATACTAACGGACAAGCAGGTCAATAACCTCAGGTAGTCTGCAATTGGGTCGGATGCATAGGAGGGTCGCGCGCATTGGATTTGGTTTTCAGTTTTACCACAGATGTTTGTACTAGGATTGAGAATTTCGAGCATCCCAGAATTTATTTTTTTGTCAATCGGGACTGTCACCCGCGTACGCCGGAGCGAAGCGAAGGCATGTCTTGTGTACGTAAATTATCTCATCGCTCAACGCCAGTTCAACAACTGCACGGTTGAAATGTGTTGGACTTCCCTCTACTCCCAGTTCCCCATCAATGACGCTGAGAACACTGGATGATTGACCCGAGGCCTTCCGCAACTAGGCGGGACCCATATTGGAACCGTATTGAGCGCTGAGACGATACTTAGGGGTGTTCCAAGCCCAGGAAAGATTAACATGTAACTAACTTATTTCACCTGTGCTGAACTTGAAGTTACTTATTTGTGCGGAGCTTGAACTTATGCGTAACTGTGCGGGTAAATCTAACGGGCCCCGCCACAAGTTAACTGTAAGTTACTTGTGGCAGTGCCCGTTAGTTTTCACAAGTTACTTGTGAAACCATCCACATTTTCTTGAAGCATCCTTACAAGCTCCTGAGTCCCGAGGATATCGCTTGGTATATAGGTGAAATGGCCCGATCCAGACACGCTGAAACGCCGTAACAAGAGCGCGCGGCATCTAGTGCTATTTTGCGATTTCCTAGGACCAGTATTTATACAACGGGAAAGCGCTAGCACTTCTGAAGTGTTATTACTAGCACTCAGGACTCTGGCTAGGTGATATAAAGGAGAACTGGAGTGAGCCCAAGCTGCCGGTTGTAGCATCAGATACGACTAGTGTGACGCGCTAGTACGGTCTGAAGGCACAAACCACGGGGAAATAACCATAAGCCTACACAGTCAAGGTGCTAGCACCTAGGAGCGAGACACAGAAGAGTGGTATTGCGAGCACGCTAGCTGGGGTGCGAGCGGCGAGTCTGGGATCTGAAGGGTAGTAAACTATGCGCTAGCAGCCTTCTAGCAAGGGCGCTAGTGTGCGGAACCCCTCTAGCGATCGACCCGAGGCCCGAAACACAGATGCGAGCACGTGACGGTCGCGACGCGGTCGCGAGTCACAAACAGAGACAAAGTAGATAGTAGAGGAATAGCTAGCAGGCTATTGGTGCGGATGCGCGGGTCACCACATATGCAGTAACGGATAAACGGACTGCTAGCCGGTGCTCTGACTCGTGCTAGATGACTCCAGGCGGCGGATTCAACTCCGCTTCGTCAGGATAGCGATTCCAGCAGCTGATGGCAAGCTGAGGGATCACTCACGATACCCTAAATGGACGCTAGCGGATCAGTGTGGCTGTTCTGCTTGGCATAGACCCATCATAAAACCAAACGGCAGTCGTTTCATTGGCTGTCGTATCTATCACATCATTTTCACTCATTTATATTATTCATTCTGTTTATCACATGTACCATGGACCTCAGTAGTATAAAGGGAGCACAGAGCAGGCTAGAACCTCAGATTATTACACCCCGACTTTGTACGAAGTTGGTGCAGGTGGTCTCAGGTTGCTAGTGGAGATTGTACACACACTTCACAAGTAGTAGCTTTATTGGAATCAATACTGTTGACTCTGGACACGTCGAGATCTTAAGTTGAGGTTCTAAGTTGTTGGCTCGCGGAGTCTTCACGTATAAAACCAAGGGTGTTCTCTTCGAGAACCAGCTAGCAGTTGCGCTAGCAGCTTTGCCTTCACCCCGATATATTCGTAGTGTGTTGGATCGCCTGCTAGGTGATTGTGTGTTGACTCGAGCCCACTAAGAAGAAGACGGACTAGGTGCCCCCACCTCTAGACCGACTGTAACTTGTCAGTTACTTCGCCTTCACCCCGATATTGACGGAAGCGCTGTCGTAGTGTGTTGGGTCGCTAGCTGGACGCTTATAGTGTCTATTGCCAATACAAAGTGGAAACGTTCCTGTTCTTGGTTAAGGAATAGGTCAGCGGCTTAAGGACTGCCTTGTCGCTTGAGGATTGAAGTCCCTTGTTGTTAGCCTCAATAGTCTTTGGGTATCCCATTGCGAGGATTTTCACAAACCTACATACTCTGCCCTGGTGCCCTCGATCTAGCGATCCAGCCACCTTGTATCCAACCCATAAACCCTGCCCATCCCAGGTGCTAGCGGTATTGTTGTTGGCAGCTGCGTAGTGCTAGCGTGTTGTTGAACAGCTTTGTTGAAGTCTAGCAGTCGAATTGTGTTTGTTCCAAACCCGTGGTCGCATACTACGGCCCGGACCCGAACTCACAAAGAGAAGCACTTACATCTTTGGAGGAATAGATTGTTGTAGTGGTGGTTTTGTGGTTGTTTTGTGCAAGCACGAATCTAAGCTATTTCTAGTCGTATATCAAGTGCAACCGTTTCAACGCAACCGAATCTCTTTGAAACAGTTGAGAGGTGCATGGTGCATAGTCCATGGGGCATCCTCAATCCCCGTGCCCCATGTATGAAGAAGAACAAGTGCACGAAATACTTCCCCAAACCTTTCCAGCCTCACACCTCCATGGATACTGATGGCTATCAAGTTGGGCGACACATGGTGCGTAACTCCTGGATTGTCTCCCATACTGTACTGTTGCGACCCAAAGGTTCAGGTTACGGTGACACCCAGATTTTTTGATGTGTTTACAAATCGCGTTACAGCAGTTTGCGGAACTTAGAGCGCGGCTCATTTTTTTATCAAATTTTGATTGTTTCCCCCAGGATGGCAGCCGTAAGCTCAATTCACAACTGTTTCCCTTGAAAGTATGACCGTTGAATTCGCATTTCCATTCCGGAGGGCATGGCCTCCTCAGATTCTTTGATGGCGAATCAAATTGCCTGATTGGGAAAAATATCCAAGTTTTGAGCAGGATGGCTGTAGTATGAGCTATATTTGTTCGATTAGGCTAAATTTTTGATACAATGAACTCAAATGTATTCCGGAGGGCACCAAAATACCGGGATTTCAATATAACTTGTATATTTGATATAGTGTACATTATGACAATGGTTCCAAATGATAGCAAGCATATATTTGAAGTAAAGGTCACATAGAAAATCCCGGTATGTCCTGCCCTTCGTAGTACTCCCAAATACAACATAACCAAAACTAGGTCAATCGGACAACTACACAGAGTATACAGCATGTCCTGTTCTTCAACGTAAGTGTGTTGAAGAACAGGACATGCTGTATACTCTGTGTAGTTGTCCGATTGACCTAGTTTTGGTTATGTTGTATTTGGAGTACTACGAAGGGCAGGACATACCGGGATTTTCTATGTGACCTTTACTTCAAATATATGCTTGCTATCATTTGGAACCATTGTCATACTGTACACTATATCAAATATACAAGTTATATTGAAAATCCGGGTATTTGTGCCCTCCGGAATACATGTGAGTTCATTGTATCAAAAATTTAGCCCAATCGAACAAATATAGCTCATACTACAGCCATCCTGCTCAAAACTTGATATTTTCCCAATCAGGCAATTTGATTTGCCATCAAAGAATCTGAGGAGGCCATGCCCTCCGGAATGGAAATGCGAATTCAACGGTCATACTTTCAAGGGAAACAGTTGTGAATTGAGCTTACGGCTGCCATCCTGGTGGAAACATCAAAATTTGATAAAAAATGAGCTGCGCCCTAACTTCCGCAAACTGCTGTAATTGAAAAGAAAAGTTTTCGGTCATCTCGGTGAGTGAAAATTCTAAAAATTGTGAACCTTTGGTTGTCATAGTACAGTACTCTCCCTACCTCTCAGCCAAAAACAACCTGCCACATCAACGTCGAGTGCGCTGCGACAGTGAAATCTATCAAGTATTCTTTCAAATAACATCCATAAAGGCGGCAAACCGCGCGACTCTCGAGATCGACAGAGACGAAATAAAGACGTACATCAACGGCCGTTATATCGGCCCACCAGAGGCCGCATGGCGAGTTTTCATTTCGATCCCCACACTCGAAAACCAAACGTTGTATGCCTTCCTGCTCATCGGACATGCCCACTTGGTCAGCAGAATAGTACCTACATACAATCGGCCAGTGCATTGGATGTTGTACTTACAGTACTTTGTAGCGAATCAACAGCAGGTACTGTATTAGTATTCGGACGACCCTGGAAGACAGATAATGTGTTAAACATTTCAATTAGTTAAATTGATGCTTACTATTTAGAGAGGATGGAGCATATCTTGTTGAGGGGCACGGCAGCTAGTGCGTGCATGTTGTTGTCGTGTGGGGTGTCGGACAGCTCATCTAAATATGATTTTCCATCACCGTCGTCCGGCGCGTTCAGAGAGAACGAATGAAAGCCTTAACGTCGCTCAATTCATTTGGATCTTTGCCGCTGGGAGATTGCCGTGTGATTGGCGAGTCAGTTTGGTTGTGAGCCGAATGTGGGATGCACGCTGGTGCTTACCGAATAATCCAAGTCTGTATTGAATCACGACGACGACGGCTTCATTGTTTGAATCTTGCACGAGGTCGGCGCCATTAAACTGACTGGCAGAACCGAAGGCATATCTGGGCTTGCAATCAATTGCTGCCCCCACCAAGAGCAGGAAAGCATTACCCTCCGCCGTGGATCCAGACAATTGTCAGCGGAACAAAGCCCACAAAGGTGCCTTTAACAAGCAAAGGGGGGGTTGTTGCATGCTTTATTCCCCTGTACCAGAGAACAAAGCATGCAACAAAGCCGCCCTTAGTCTGGTAAAGGCAGTGTTGTAGCCTTTGTTCCATATGCGAACCACATGCGTGTAATGCATGTGGTGTTCACATGTATCGTTGGCTGCCCCCGGTGTAACATCGCTGACCTCGTCGAAAATACCGAAGACCTGCCCGACAGCGAGCACTTTCCTTTCATATGATCTCATGGGCGAGTTTGTGGGTCCCCATTCTTCCTTCCTTGTTCCTCTTCCGCGGGTGCGTTGAGGCAGGCGTGTAGCGAATGGAGTGAAGTGTTTGGTGCTCATCGTTGCGCCCATCCACGGTCATCCTCTGCGAAGATATGTGAGTGGGTGCCCGCCCACAGCAGTTCGTTTGCGATCCTCCATTCGGGTGACGCGTGAGCAAGCGATGCTGCCCGTCGATGCCTGCATACCAAATCCCCATTGCTCTTATCTCTTTTCTCTGAGGGTGGGGCGGGCCACCCATATAAAAGAATGATAGGAACACCGGGGAGGCGATCGCAAGGCGGAGCGCAGCGACGGCACACAAGCGAGCAAGGTCTTCCAAATGCAAAGTACGGAGTGAGAATCATTCCGTGCTGATTCCGCGGGAAATGATGCGTAAAATCTTTTTCCGCATTTTGAGTCCAAATAGCGAGAGTGCGATGCCAGCTGCAGATTGAAACCTTTACGGCTAAACACAGCGCCAAGTAAGACATAAGTACTGAGTGTTCAACAGCTGAAATCGCCCAGCCAGCAGAGAAATCCTGCAGAAGACCAGCGGAATTCGGGAGATGGTGCGAGCACGAAATAAAGAGAGCGCGGTTGATGCGCTTTGAGGGCGCGACATCACACAGGCACCGATCGAAAACCATTCAAGTTGTCCGCTTGCAGCCCAACGGGGCGAAAGTTTATTTTCTTCGGCAATCTTGGCGGCGGGCGTAGTGAGGTGATCGCGATCGGCGAGGCGTCTGGGTAAAGATGTAATTCGAACGGGGCGAACGGGGCGGAGAACGCCCGGAGACGCTGTACCTTTCCGCAATTGACATATGCATGAGTGAAATAAAGGACTGTGCGCCAGGAAAACCCGACGCTTGTGGGCGGGGAATTGTAATAATATCAGATTCATCTCCACTGAGTAGATCGCAAAGACCACACACAAGACAGAAGGAAGCGAACATAGGTGTAAAGGAGCGTAACTTGGTTCAAGAGAATGGCGCAGTAAACTGGAACGAAGATCCCCCCGCCAGGAGGGCGAGCTGCGGGACATCGACCCGTACTTCAAAGGATGAACAAATCAAAGAGAAAGGTGCAGAGGGTCCTTCGAATTCCGGCACGAGAGGGCGTTGTTGGTGTGGGACAAACCAGCATTGCAGAAGAGTAGTCGGGCGCATCTTGACACAGACACACCCAGAGAAGGACAGCTGAGCGCGTCGTCAGCAGAAGCACCACGAAACGCCGGAAGGAGCGTCCGCGCGACTGGATTCAGATATGGAGTCCAAGATTCAATTGATCGCGACCACGCGAGCACCCAAGCGAAATAGCAGTCGAGGATAAATCCAAGTAAAGCCGAAGGAGATTTAGACGATCGGAGAAGGCGCCACAGACACAATGATGGAAGGAGCCTGCCTCTTGGAAACCAAGAGAGAGGCCCGAGATGAGGCTGAACACGAACACCCTAGAGCAGAATCGGTTGGGGAATACAGTGCGCATAATATAGGCAAGAGAACAGTCAAGCGGAACCGCTGGCAGCGTCGTAGTCGCGTGTCGGAACTGCGTGGCGCTTTAAGCTCGACTGAAGAAAGAGCCAAGAAAGAGGTCGAGGAAAAGACCGTGCGAACGCCATAGAGAAAACGCCGCGAGAGATACAATACAGACAATATCGGACGGGCAGGAGGAGAAAACAGGCACAGATGTCCGCTTTGGCGTTCAGTTGTTGAGAAATGCAGCGGACGAATTGTTTTCACGCTTTGGCGCGAACACCACAGGGATTCGTGTAAATGAGAGACGTTGCTGGAGACGGGATTGGAGCAACGGACGGACGGCGGAAAGTTCTTATGGGACGAGAAGAGAGGGATTCAAGAGGTGAAACCAGTTAAAGAAGCAGCGTACACACCGCGTTTACCAAAAAAAGAAAAACCCCCCGGGCAGTTCCATAACAATTCCCGTGGAAACAATTGTTTTCAAGTACGAGGACCAATTAGGCGAGCTAGTGGGTTGAAGAATATTACTGAAAACCACTGCTAGAGGCATATCGTACGAGTTTCAACGCGCTGCGAGGAAAAATCACGCCGTTTGATTGAAAGGCGCGTAACGCCAGCGAAACGAACAAGTGGATGGCGCCAGATCTAATGGAAAGCCAGGCGAAAATGCAGAATTTCGATGAATAGATGGAAAATGAAGCAAAAGAGACAAGTGGAAGTCCGGACGGATGAATAACTGAGCGCCCTGAGACGAAGATGAAGGGAAGAGGCAAGCCTAAGCTGATGTGTCAAAGCACAGCCACATAGCTTTCTTCGCTCCCACGACCACTTACCCAGTCTATCGAATTCGACGCACAATTTCTAATGCAACTATCGGCGCGTCGTCAGATCTCTATGCTGGCCCAGCCCTGCCTTAGAAATGGATTAACTAGGGAAACCATGGTTGTGAAAGCTCGCCGGCGCCTAGTGCGTCGGCGGGGACCCGACTCCGCGGGCATTAAATTACTGGGCCAAATACACGAGCCGCGTCTGCCGGCACCGCAGAGCCGCGCGCCGTTTCCACTTGCCACAGCGCCGCCGACTGGGTCTACAGCCCGCAGTCACCCACATCGCCCACGATATCCGCCGCGGCGACAGGCACGCGGAAGGTGCCTTGTCCTACATCGCCCTCGAGCCTGACGCTCCCAACATCGTCCAAGCTCCCGCGTTTCCTCCAGTCCCGGCTAACCGCGACCGCTCAAAGTCGCTCTCAGTCGACCGCCCGCTGAGCTGCGTCGCATGCCACTTGCACCTCCACCACCTTTAACTCCAGCCTCCGCGTCCGGCCGCCGCAGCGCGACCCGCTTCCTCGGCTGCTGGGCAAGGACGGTCGAGTACTCGAGCTTCAACGCATCCACGAAGCCAAGCGCGGGGCGCGGCCCTCACGATGGACCAATCCGGGCACCAGACCACCGCCTCGTCCGCGTCGTAGGACTTCGTCGTGTCGCCCTCCCCGCCGTCTGCGTATGCGACTGCGCGCCCGCGTACAAAGTTGGGCCGGCATTTCTCTGCGTCTACTCCACCGTCTCGATCCGACTCCAGCAACGGCTATGGCGACGATCTGACGCTCGCGCGCCCACCCCGGCCGGCCCGGCGCAGCCAGTGGGGCACTCGCTACACGTCTCGCGCGGATAGTTTGCCCGTCTCGCGGCGAGCGCGTCCGACTTATCGATGGCCGCTACAATCAGCGGCTCCCCTTCGCAAGCGGGCTCGACGCTGCGCTCACCTCCTGGGCCTCCCGCAATCCGACGCCCAACCCCCTTCCTCCCAAAGCCAAATCTACGTCGAGTTAAGCCAACTCGTACGCTGCCCCCAAATCCGGCGGCGGCCTCGATGGTGATGCGAATCCCGATCGTGGAGGCGAAGAGATCTGTCTTTCGGATAGAAGGCTCGCTGGGGTGCATTCGCATCACCGCGACGGGCAACGAGCCACTTTGCTTTGTATTTCTCGCCTCCCTTACACATTTATGGGTTCTTGTCCTCCGTTGTGACGCCCGTCATCTCCTGCCGCCACGGAGGCCACGCTTTCGTCTCCTCTCGTGTCGTTTCGTTTCCATCCTCCGCTCTCGCGTCCTCCCCGCCTCTTTCTTTCCGCCAGCGGCCCGGCTACCCGGCCAGTATCACCTTCCATATACGGAATCGACTTTTCATGCTATTTCTCTGAAATGGCGGGGACGCGACCCTAGCCGCTCCAGGGGTGGATAATGAATCATTTGTGCACCCGGGGCCGCGGTGGTTAGGAGAGATCGGTTGTTTTGGGCGATGACGATTTGGGTCGTGGCGCCATTTCCGAGCCTTGCGATCCCGAAGTTGAGCCACGAGATCGCTTAACGTGTGCTGGAGAAGCAGGATACCATGGATAGGCGCCTGACGCCGCCGCGGTTTGGCGTTGGTGATGATTAGGGTTTATTTTATTTTATTTGTTCTTTCCTGGGTGGAGACGTACGTCCCCGTAAAATCACTGTGTTTTTATTTACGCTCGCTTTCCCTCCCTGTGCGTCGCACTTCCTGCACGTCCTCCTTGTATCTTCACTCCTCTATGCTCCACGACCCTTCAACCTAGACTTTCTTTACCAATCATCTATCCTAGATGTCGTGATGTGGGATATTCACTGGGCATCCTGCCCCCTGTTTTATATATTAATTGTTAGATTCCGCTCTCCGCGACGATCATGTTCTCGTCACGCAGGTTGAAGGTTGTACTTTTGCAGATAAACCAACCATGAGGTGCTCCAGTCCAACGTTCTGCCGGGAACGGACTAAAAAAATCCTGAGATGCCTCTTGAAAACAAGTGAGCGATGTCCCAATAATCCTATGTAGTGTTCTTGACTCTATGAACGCTCATCTAAACTCTAAGCGATGATGCGAACGCCATTGGAGCCATATGCCATCAATTTGCGCAGTGCAAAATAGCCACCATATGGCTCGAATGGCTGCTGCGCAAATTTCTAATATCAAGTACCGATATCTGACGACAAAAGATGCGCTGGTCTGAGCCTTTGGTTTGCTCCTCCTGGCCATATTTTTAGTTTCAATTTCCTTAGTAAACCTCGCCGAGTGCCCAATATTTTGATTTTGAACACCAGTTCACGGTGCTGATCGGCACGGGTCCTATGGTCCCACATGCTCCTATCTTGCAATGGAATTGATCTGGCTCCGTGAGATAAAATGATTCATCGGTCTCTGTTCTGCACAGTATCTCTTCAGAAGTTCGCTTTCATAACCTTGGGTTTCCAAATCTCATCCAACCACAACCCGCCGTCATCCTCCACGTTTACCTGACCGTTTTGGCTCTGGTCATCCGCCATCTCGGGCATAGCCGCATGATAGGCTCAAAAGCCTCAGCTGATTGCGCGGTTCTCCAATCAGCCCATCTGCTCATCTGCCTTGCCGATGATTTCCCTCAGACCTCTCGCGGCACATATGCACAGCTTATTTCCTCCTGTATGGAGCCTTCAAGCATCTTTATTTGACATTCAGTAGAAAACATTTGTCTCAATTTTCTCTGGCTTCGTGCCCGTATTTTCACATTGTCCCGCGCCTCTTCATATAACTACAAAAGGCTTCGGATCATGTGTCACAGTTGCCTGCAAGGTATCAGATATTTTTCAGGTAGAATCTCCTTTGGTATGGGACATCTCGGGGATCCCCTTGGACTCGATCAAGGGCTTCGGTTGAATGTGCATGCTAATTTTTATATGCACGACTTTTTTCAGTACACACTGTGGAACTTTTGGAACACCGCTTTCGATTCTTAGATGTATTAATAATCTCGATGAATATCAAGGGATGTATGGATTAAAATTGCCCGTTCGATCACAGGAATTGATTAGAATATAAACCCATCAACATAAGTTCTGACTGGCCTCTGGGCTGGACGCGGTTCAAATTAGCCCATAAACGAAACAATAATACCACTCGCCTATCGAATCACTTCGCCCCATTCGGCTCGGTCGGAGACGGCCCACTGACATCCTTCACCGTGCGAACTGTTGGCCACGGTTCCACGCGTCCAGTACTGTGCTCAAATTTGATATGTGGTACACCTATGCATATCGGGCAATGGGGTTGTCCATGACCCCAGACCCAATAGATTTCAGATGAATTTGGGTAGGGTACTCGCCGCCGCGCATTCTCCTTGGTGAGGATCCGGAGCGCCCTGTTCTTGATAGGGTGGTTTAGACCGAGTTCCTTGGAGAGGTTGGTGAGGGGGGAAAGCCACCATTGACGCGGCGTTTCAGTCGGTATGATAGGTTCCCGAAAGGCAAAAAAAAAAATCGGTCCAAATATCGATTGTTTGGGTGGTATCATGCCAAAATTCGGCCGTTGTTGAAATATTGAATTGGTTCAACCTTGTCACGGGTCACGAGGGGGTTTGAATTGAACGAAATTGTATGGTAATCTTGCCTGGATTCTCTACCCGCAGGTCAAGTCACCGCAGATCCGAGTTCAGGGCTCTGAGCAGAGGCACAGGTACCTGCAGTCACGGATCCGGGTCACCTGTGAGTTAACTCATGACATGCCCTATTGCTGGATCGTGGGCGTAATCTTGCCTGGATCCTCTACTGACTGCCCCCAATGACTGCAGTCAAAGAGGATGCAATTCTGGAGTGATTCTCACGCGATTATGATGCAAAACAATTCTGCAATCATTGTCAGAATCAAGGTGGAAATCACCCAAATTCTCCACCTGCCACTATGAGAGTTAAATTTGGATCCATGTAAACTATGGAATTGGTACAGCAGGGCAGAGGGTGTGTATTTTGCATACTGCCGTCTCCACATGCAGCCTCAATCCCCAGACCAGTGCATCAAAGCTGTTTGATCTTGACGGTTCAAAGATGTGCCATTCCAACTGTGGCGATCAATGATCCATAATTACACACCTTACTCGAACTGTGGATTTAAGCATGTCCGCGTGCCTGCCAAACTTCTTAAATCTGCAACACTATATTTAGGTTGTGTATTCCCATCATCAACATTGTTTTCTAGAAAGTGTCACGACAAGTGTGGTGCGCAGTTCCACAGCCTTGAGACTCCTGCCTCCTACTTCCACAATGTCTACCAATGGCCCCCCAGATGCTCCCTTATCAAGCCCCTCGAAAAGAGTTTTCCAAGGAGCCAAATCAAATACTGACTGGCTCGCAAGTTCAATATTGTTTGCCAGGACAGTTACGGCAGCAGCGGAATGTCTGCCGTTTCCTTGTGTCAAAGGAGTCCTTGGAATGGTTGTAAGCCTGCTAGAGGCTGTTCAGGTTGAATTATGGTTAGGTCTGAGCAACATATCACTGACTTTCTCCCGCAGAAAGTGAAGAAGAATCAAGATGATCTGAAAGAGTTATGTCAAACTAGTATGGAAATTGATAATTCTTGAGGACCAACTATCATCTCATGGGAATACTCCTGCCATGAAGTTGAAGGGTCTCTGTGAGGAGCTTGAGTGGCAAGTGTCATTGGTTTGCAGTACCAACAAATTTTTTAACAGCATCTAATGCAGCTTCTTGTGCAATGTGCTTCTTGCGGTCACAACACTTCAGAATGTATCCCGTGGCCTGTGGGGTTATATCAAAAATTTCTTCAAGGCCTCTGGTGTTATCAATGAAATTTCTCTATATAACAGAGAAATCCGAGGTCTTTGCTCAAGGCTCCATGTACAGTAGTTCAATTTAACTGATGCCAAGTTTCTCATTGATCATCTAGCTTGTGGCGGCAGTTGATACAAATTTCACAGTTGCCAATATGAGTCTCAAAATAAATGAGATCCATGCAAGCACAATGCCTTGTGGTACTATCATTGCTTCTAGAGAGTGATTCAATCTTACCTCGTATTGCTGCCAGATATCACAATGGCTGCGACGACTGAAAAAACTAATGACTGTCCTCGACCATCAAGGATCTTCTGTGGAAGACAAGAGATACTGGGAAAGATGTATCAATATTTCACAAAAGATCTTGGAAAGCAACACATCTATGTGCTGTATGGACTTGGTGGTGCAGGAAAGACACAGATAGCTCTGAAGTTCATTGACAAGTCATTGCAGTAAGTCTACACTCATATTGCAAGGAGCATAACTCACTGGTACTTGGTTCAGCTTTACTGACCGATTCTTCTTGGATGCAAGCACAACAGAGACACTTGACACTAGCATAAAGAACATTGCAACCATGAAGAATATAGGGTCCTCCTCACAAGATGCTCTGAAGTGGCTTTGCAACAGATGTGAAGACTGGCTGCTGTTCTTTGACAATGCTGATGATCCAGAAATCAATATGAACAACTTTTTTCCTCAGTGCAATCATGGGAACATCATCATCACCTCTCGCAATCCAAATTTGCGTGTCTATGGGGCACATTCACATGTGTCTGATATGGAAGAACCAGATGCTGTTGCATTATTACTTGAGAGCTCTGTGCAGGATATTTCATCAACCAATACACAGGTTGCTGTTGACATTGTGAAGGTGAGTAGTTGTCCATTGGTTTTTTCATTGTGCCTGGCAACTCATTTGTCATAGGAATTGTCATATCTGCCTCTTGCAATTGTTCAGGCTGGAGCATTCATCTTGGAAAGCGGAACCCTGAACACTTATCTGGATTTGTATGCAAAGAATCGTGCTGAGCTGCTGAAGAAAAAAGCAGCTCAGAGTCATGATGATTATACCTGGACAGTGTATACAACCTGGCAAATGAGCTTTGACAGGCTGAGTAAAGCCGCTGCCATGTTCCTACAGCTCTGTTCTTTTCTCCATCAAGAGGGGATCTCTGAGGAGATTTTCAGATGGGCGGCAACATATAACTTCTCATGTTCTGGTCCATCTAAAGAAGAATTACGAACAGCCTTGGACTTTCTCTCGCAATTCCTGCAGCCCTCTGGGGAATGGGACCCTTTGGCCTTCTTAAAGCTGGCAAATGAGCTGAAAGCATATTCTCTTATCAATCCTATTCCAGAGAGAAAAATGTTTTCAATCCATCCACTTGTGCACAGCTGGAGTCGAAGCATTCTTAGTGATACCAACAGCAAATTGTACCATTCAATTGTGGGTTCAATACTAGGCATGGCTATTTCAGAAATCCCCGATCATGATATACAACTTGCAAGTTTAAGACTACTTCCACATGTGGAATCAGTGTTTCTGGTGAACACAGAAGGGAATCTGCATTTCAGAGCAGAGTATGGAAGGATATTTTCCAAGGTTGGAAAATACAAGCAAGCTGAGAAGCTGCAGACAGCAGTGCTTGACAAACAGATCAAGCTTCTAGGTAGTGATCATCCAGACACCTTGTTAGCCATGGGTAATCTAGCCGCAACATATTCAGACCTTGGGGAGTACAAGAAAGCAGAAGAACTCCAGATTTCTGTGCTAAAAAAACAGAAACCGATTTTGCATGAGGATCATCGAGACACCCTGCATGCTATGACCAGTTTGGCATTAACATGTTGTAAACTGCATGATTACAAGAGGGCAGAAGAACTCCAGCTTGCGGTGCTGCAGAAACGCAAACAGCTTCTTGGTGATGACCACCTAGACACCCTATCTGCAATGGGTAATCTCGCATTTCCATACAGAAGCATGGGGGATTTTGATAAGGCAAAAGAGCTTGAGATCATTGTTTTGGAGAAACGAACAGAGCTTCTGGGTGGAAATCATCCAGATACTTTGCATGCAATGCATGATCTTGCAGAAACATATGACCATCTAGGCGAGTTTAAGCAGGCAGAAGCACTTGGAATCATTGCACTTGGGGCACGAAAACAACTTTTAGGTGACAATCATCCAGACACCTTGCTTACCATGGGTAATCTGGCATCCACGTACTCCCATCTAGGGCAGTTCAAGAATGCAAAAGATCTTGAAATTGTTGTTCTTGACCAACGGAAACGGCTTCTGGGTGAAAATCATCCAGACACCTTGTTAGCTCTTGACAATCTGGCATCAACATACTTCAACCTGAGGGAATTTAAGAGGGCAGAAGAACTTGAGGTTATTATGTTGGAGAAGCGGAAACAGCTGCTGGGAGATGATCATCCAGACACTCTGCTGGCCATGCAGAATCTTGTCTTTACGTCTCGCAAGCTTGGCAAAATGACAGAGGCTGAGGAGCTTGAGCAAGCTGCCAACAATGGCGATGATGATGATATTGTCATTAATTTTTCCACGCACCGCCCGGCCGGGTTTGGGTTGGAGATTTAATCTGGGCTATCATTCTTTATATTTAATATGACTCACATTGTATGCACACAAAAATGAATTTGAACCATTGGCTGAGATTGAAAATACCACAAGTTTATGTATTAAAGAGGTGATCAAATTATAGTTGAGAGAGTTGTTACTGGTGAGGGTCAAAAGTCAGCACCTGTCATCTGCTTTCCCCCGAGAAATTTGTTTAGGTAAAATTTAGGTTTAACTTGACTCAACTCTGTTATGTTTCAAAACGGAACTGCTGTTTTTCTATTAGGAGAACTCAAACATGTCGCGGGGGGTGATTTGATTTTGATTATGTGCGCAGTAAACTGGACGAAGATCCCCCCGCAAGAAGGGCGAACTGCGGGACATCGACCCGTACTTCGAAGGATGAACAAACTAAAGAGAAAGGTGCAGAGGGTCCTTCGAATTCCAGCACGAGAGGGCGTTGTTGGTGTGGGACAAACCAGCATCGCAGAAGATCGAGCGGAGGCGTAGTCGGCGCATCTTGACACAGACGCCCCCAGAGAAGGACAGCTGAGCGCGTCGTCAGCAGAAGCACCACGAAACGCCGGAAGGAGCCTCCGCGCGACTGGATTCGGATATGGAGTCCAAGATTCAATTGATCGCGACCACGCGAGCACCCAAGCGAAATAGCGGCCGAGGATAAATACAAGTAAGAGCTGAAGGAGATTTAGACGATCGGAGAAGGCGCCACAGACGCAATGATGGAAGGAGCCTGCCTCTTGGATTGGGGAATACAATGCGCATAATATAGGCAAGAGAACAGTCAAACGCAACGGCTGGCAGCGTCGTAGTCGCCTGTCGGAAACTGCGTGGCGTCTTAAGCTCGACTGAAGAAAGAGGCAAGAAGTCGAGGAAAAGACCGTGCGAACGCCATAGAGAAAACCCCGCGAGAGATACAATACAGACAATATCGGACGGGCAGGAGGAGAAAACAGGCACAGATGTCCGCTTTGGCGTTCAGTTGTTGAGAAATGCAGCGGACGAATTGTTTTCACGCTTTGGCGCGAACACCACAGGGATTCGTGTAAATGAGACGTTGCTGGAGACGGGATTGGAGCAACGGACGGACGGGGGAAAATTCTTATGGGACGAGAAGAGAGGGATTCAAGAGGTGAAACCAGTTAAAAAAGCAGCGTACACACCACGTTTACCAAAAAAGAAAAGAACCCCGGGCAATTCCATAACAATTCCCGCGGAAACAATTGTTTTCAAGTACGAGGGCCAATTAGGCGAGCTAGTGGGTGCAGAATATTACTGAAAACCACCGCTAGAGTATATCACACGAGTTTCAAACGCGCTTGGGAGGAAAAATCGCGCCGTTTGATTGAAAGGCGCGTAACGCCAGCGAAACAAACAAGCGGATGGCGCCAGATCCAATGAAAAGCCAGGCGAAAATGCAGAATTTCGATGAATAGATGGTAAATGAAGCAAAAGAGACAAGTGGGAGTCCGGACGGATGAATAACTCAGCGCCCTGAGACAAAGATGAAGGGAAGAGGCAAGCCTGAACTGATGGATCAAAGCACAGCCACATTGCTTTCTTCGCTTCCACGACCACCGTGCCTAGTCTATCGAATTTGACACACAATTTCTGACGCAACTATCGGGACCCCGATGTCCATGTGGCGCGTCGTTGGATCTCTATGCTGGCCTAGCTCTGCCTTAAGAAATGGATTGACTACGGAAACCATGGTGCGTAGGCTTGCCGGCACCTAGTATACTTTGACTTATAGGTATGCTCACGTCCTTCTGATATATGCTCACCTTCCGCAGACGACGACATCCTCCTCGCCGCCTACGCCTCGCATGCGGAGAACCACGACGCCATCGACACCTCGGCCCTGCAGGCGTGCGGGGACCCAAGTTACTGGGCCGAATACACGAGCCGCGTCCGCCGGCACCCCAGAGCCGCGCGCCATTTCCACCCGCCACACCGCCGCCGACTGAGACTACAGCCCGCAATCACCCACATCGCCCACGATATCCGCCGCGGCGACAGGCACGCGGAAGGCGCCTTCTCCTACATCGCCCTCGAGCCCGACACTCCCAACCTCGTCCAAGCTCCCGCGTTTCCTCTAGTCCCGGCTAACCGCGGCCGCTCAAAGTCGCTCTCAGTCGACCGCCCGCTGAGCTGCGTCGTATGCCACTTGCACCTCCACCACCTCTAACTCCAGCCTCCGCGTCCGGCCGCCGCAGCGCGACCCGCTTCATCGGCTGCTTGACAAGGACGAGGACAAGGACGCTCGAGTACTCGAGCGTCAACGCATCCGCGAAGCCACGGCCCTCACGATGGACCAATCCGGGCACCAGACCACCGCCTCGCCCACGTCGTAGAACTTCGTCGTGTCATCCTCCCCGCCGTCTGCGTATGCGACTGCGCGCCCGCGTACGAGGTTGGGCCGGCATTTCTCTGCGTCCACTCCGCCGTCGTCTAGATCCGACTCCAGCAACGGCTATGGCGGCGATCTGACGCTCGCGCGCCCACCCCGGCCGGCTTGGCGCAGCCAGTGGGGCACTCGCTACACGTCTCGCGCGGATAGTTTGCCCGTCTCGCGAGCACGTCTGACTTATCGATGGCCGTTACAATCAACGACTCCCCTTCGCAAGCGGGTTCGCCTCCTGGGCCTCCCGCAAATCCAACGCCCAACCCCCTTCCTCCCAAAGCCAAATCTACGTCGAGTTAAGCCAACTCGTACGCGGCCCCCAAATCCGGCGGCGGCCTCGATGGTGATGCGAATCCCGATCGCAGAGGCGAAGAGATCTGTCTTTCGGATAGAAGGCTCGCTGGGGTGCATTCGCATCACCGCGACGGGCAACGAGCCACTCTGCTTTGTATTTCTCGCCTCCCTTACACAGTTATATATTCTCGTCCTCCGTTGTGGCACCTTCATCTCCTGCTGCCACGGAGGCCACGCTTTCGTCCCCTCTCTCGTGTCATTTCGTTTCCATCCTCCGCTTTCGCATCCTCTCCGCCTCTTTCTTTCCGCCAGCGGCCCGGCTACCCGGCCAGTATCACCTTCCATATACGGAACCGACTTTTCATGCTCTTTCTCTGAAATGGTGGGGACGCGACCCCAGCCGCTCCAGGGGGTGGATACTGGATCATTCGCGCACCCGGGACCGCGGTGGTTAGGAGAGATCGGTTGTTTTGGGCGATGATGATTTGGGTTGTGGCGCCATTTCCGAGCCTTGCGATCCCGAAGTTGAGCCACGAGATCGCTTAACGTGTGCTGGAGGAGCAGGATACCACGGATGGGCGCCTGGCGCCGCCGCGGTTTGGCGCTGATGATTGGGGTTTGTTTTATTTTTCCTGGGTGGAGACGTATGTCCCCGTAAAATCACTGCGTATTTATTTATATTCGCTTTCCCTTCCCTGCGCGTCGCACTTCCTGCTCGTCCTCCGCTTGGCGTGTGCCGGAGGAGCAGGATACCATGGATGGGCGCCTGACGCCGCACCGGTTTGGCGGGGGTGATGATTAGTTAGGGTTTATTTATTTTTATTTTTATTTCCTGGGTGGAGGCGTACGGCCCCGTAAAATCACAGCGTATTTGTTTACGTTCGCTTTCCCTTCCCTGCGCGTCGCACTTCCTGCACGTCCTCCTTGTATCTACGCTCCACGATCCGTCCACCTAGACTTTCTTTACCAATCATCTATCCTAGATGTCGCCATGTGGGATATTCACCGGGCATCATATCATGCCCCCTGTGTTATAATTGCTAGATTCCGCTCTCCGCGACGATCATGTTCTCGCCACGCAGGTTGAAGATTGTACTTTTGCAGATAAACCAGCCATGAGGGGCTCCAGTCCAATATTCAACTTCTGTCGGGAACGGACTGAAAAATCCTGAGATGCCTCAAGGTATAATAAATTTCGATCCAGCCCGGAGCTTGAGGTGTCACGGAACAAGCATGAACTGGATGTAAAGGAAATTTAATACATTTGCGATCTTATATGCTCACTAAGTTCGCACGACAGTCTCGCACGGGCAGATCTACTGCGCCCTGACGTTCTTCTTCCTCATCGGTTTCCTCTGCCCGCTCAAGTGGCCCAGCAGCTGGCTCTGCTACCTCAAGTGCGTCTCCCATAATAGATCTAGATAAATAAAACAAGAGGATGTTCTGATGTTGATATGCAATAGTTTCCCCGTCATCTTCTCAGGCACAGGCCTCATCCCGCCTGCCAACTCGAACAGCTATGTCCCCTGGGCGATCGTCGGGTTCATCTTCCAGTATGTCATCTGTTGTCGTCACTTTGCGTGGTGGACGAAGCACGACTGTGCATGCCCATTCTTTCCTTTGTTGTATGCGACACTAACACTCGCTCCGCTCGCAGACGTCCTCTCCGCTGCTGCGCTCGATTGGGGCGTCGCCGTTTCTGCCATGCTCATCTTCTTCATCCTCCAATACCCCATGAACGGCAACATCGGGATCAACACCATCCAGGTGGTGGGAGAACACCGTGTGGCTCAACACCACGGACGGGAAGAAGACGCCGCTCATTGCGCTCGCGGACGGGGACCTGTTTGGCTTGTCGATGTGGTAGATATCGCAGTCGCAGTCTGCCAATCGTCTCGGGATAGGTGTCTGTCTTCCTGCAATTCTTCTTTCTCTTCTCTTCGAGGCACGCTCGAGGGAGGGAGAGGGAAGCAGATGTACGATATTTACGAGATATGGAGAAGTACATGCCCCCATGCCAAGCTGCATCACCCGAACAGAATTTCCAGGTGGGAGCACGTCAGTGGAGTAATGCGCGTAATCAACTTCGGAAAGAATTCGACTTTAACAGTGATTTTTCATTGCACGACTATGTACTACATATAGGAGAAATGAAGGGGCCGCGTGGAAGGTACCATCCAGCGATATACATTTGCCTGCCACAATAATCAGCATGGAGATTCTCCCATAAATGGGGTAGATTATCGGTTGAACTTTCAAACAATTGTTACTTTCCCGCAACTGGAGTCGGCATCGCACCTTTATCGATGCAAGAGCGACTCACGGAAATTCTCACCGAGAAATGATTATTCAATTGACTCCTGTGGAAGAACATTGATAATTGGTGACTGCAAGACGCGACGACAGAACCTCAGACTCACGATGAAGTACACATTCGATCGGAAAGAAATCAACCAACATTCCATACCTTGGCTGGATTTGTCTCGCTGGTTTCCTGGACATCATGAGATTAAGTTAGTCGTCATTTACCTCGACATATGGACATACCTGGGCTTGCGGTCGGGTCAGGATGCCGTAACAGGCCGCGATCTTGAAGTTGTGATAGACTGTCTCCTCGCGCAGGCTAGAGCAAAATTTCAAACAAGGAATTACTTCGGGTATCGAGCAAGGCACGTACGTTGAACTTTGAGTGAATCTAAAAAGCGGTGGGAGGGGATGCCCAGGACCGTGTCGCAAAGCTTGGAAGTTGTTGTACCGGGTTCAGTAACTGAGCCGCACACGGTGTCAACCTGAATGAACAGATGAAGCAGAGGAGAAACGTACTCAGTGCTGGTCTGTATCCCGCGCTGATCAGAGAGGGGCAAGCACCACCTCGATTAGCAGGACCTGATGTCGGTGGATACCACCGTGACTTGTTTGTTAGGCCGTCAGGATCGGTCAGTGCGAAAGTTAGAGGGGGTGGAAGATAAACGATGTCCAGCCAGCCTATTAGTGGCCAACCATGAAAGAATTGAGCAACCCAAGGTCCAATCTAATGCAACTCCTGGTTAGTTGGGGATGCAGGCTTGAAGAGCAAGACACAAGCGGCATGCCCCATGGCTTATCAACTGATAAGCCACAGTGGCTTATTGACGGCTTATGGCTGGCAGCTGGGCAGCTGTCAGCCAGCTTATTGGAGTCCGCCGGGGGTCTAGAGCTTACAAGACAAAATCCGGCTAACAGCCGCCGGTAAGCCGCGTGTAAGCCGTCAATAAGCCACTGTGGCTTATTTTTTCATAAGCCACGGGGCATGCCGCTTGTGAGAGCCGCAGCCGTAACGAAGGGGAAGGGAATAATATGAATCAGGTCAAGTGAGATGGTTCGAAACAAATACCTGGTGACTGACTGCCGAGAGGTTCATGTACTCCCCCTCGAGCCTCGCCCGTGCTGTTGGTCAAGTCCTTCTCTCTTTTGTGTATGGAGACAGCGGGCGTCAGTGTAAGGAACTCAGAATGAATACGGAAACTACGCACATTGGAGAAAATTCGGAGTACAGGGAGTTCGAAAATGAGTACATGCAGATTGATCAGAATCCAATACTCACCAGTTAAACATGTAATTTTATCCGAGGGGGAGAACGAAAGATACGAATAATAGCCACGTTACCAAATCATCAATACAATCTGAGAAGAGGGGACACTTACCCTGACGAGCATTGTCTGTTTGTGAAGCGAGGAATAGACCTCTATAAATGTATTAGAGTTGGACCGAACAGCCTACGCATGATAGGCCTGCGATCCGAGTGCGACCTGGGGACAAAAGTGAGCTCAGCACATCAAAGCATTTGTGTAAATCACCTTGTTAAGATGCCCCTCGAGCTGTTCATGAGATGAAGGGGCAGCGAGATGGAGCTGAAATGTCGTACTCACCTTCTCACGGCTCGATTACCGCCCTGTGAGATACTCAGGTGAGTTGCAGAGGAATAAAACAGGACGAATAGAGTAACGGAGGAAGGTTAATGGGAGGAAATGGGGGTGACGAAGAAAAACAGAGCGAAGGAAACCTTCCCTTTTGAGCGGAAATTGGGCGGCTGATCGGCGAGGTTGAAAATTACACGGTGGAGCATCCAGTTTCCTGGACCGAGCTAATTTCTGATGCACAGGTTAGCCGCAGAACCCCAAAATAAAATGGGAATGGGATGCTCATCTGGAAGTTGCCGGCAAAGAGAGAGAGCAGACGAGAGGAGACGATACGGGAGGAGATGATGGGGGCTACGAAGGGACAGGTGCGAGGGAGACTGTCCCTTTTGAACAGCAGCTGAGCAGCTGATCGGGGAGGAAACTGGGGAGCCGCATTTCTGGAGCGAGCTAAATTCTGACGCAAGGGCATGCCTCAGAAATAAAATAGGCAATTTGAATCCCTGTGGACCTATGTCTTTGAAGAAGTGAGTGAGACAAATGGGGGAACTTCAGAGGGCCAAACATGTACACTCTGATTCAGGGGATCTGCTTAAGATATGAGTAATAATAATAATAATATATGGGATTTGATGGGTGTAGTGTACAATCCGTTCAAAATATCATTTGGTTTTCTTGACTTAAGTGTTCTACGAAGCCAGCTCAGAGCTCACGACAAACACACAAGTACGTGTCTACCTGTCTCTTCCAGCTAGGTTACTTGCTCTCATTCTCTCTTCTGTTGGCCTGCTAACTTTCAGCATGCTGTATTTGGCTTGGATTCAACATTGTAGGATCTCATCAACATTTAAACCACATCTCAATCATACCTATTCAGCCTTCTAAGATTGCCACTTAATCTCTCAGCTAAGGATACAAAATTCAGCACTCCTTAAAATGTGGAAAAAGGACAGAAGAATGTATCACTTGTTGCACAAATGTGCTATGGTCAACACAATGAAATCTGCCAGAGACAGTCGAGCACAGAGCAAAGACTGCTCAGGTAAGAAATCACGGGTCCTGATGAGGATGGGACAATGGTTTAACATGTTACATTTTACATGTTACATGTAAAGCCGCCATGAACACATATTTTAATACAGTCGAGTCGCTCATATGGAATAATATCATATGGAATATTCGCTATATGGAATGACCTTTGAGCATCTCCCAGGGTCGGACAAGCCAATTATTCCACTAACCGGGCTCTGGAATATGGAATAGCCCTTTGAGGTTGATATTCCATTGTGCGGGTGGCCGAAAATGGAAATTTCTGCGAGCTAAAGTGAATTTGACGTGCCATTGTGCTAAAATCAAATAACCTTACTCTCTTACCACCACCATGGCTCCAACCGAGTCTCAGAAGAGTCGCAAATTCCGTGAAAGAGACAAAAACCCACCCCCCATGGCTGAGCACGAGGATCTTGATGCACAATATCTTCGCTTCTCTGATGGAAAAGACGGCGTAGCCGAGATCTTGGAATACATGAAGACCAGTGGGGCTGATGGAGATGAGGGCGAAAAGGAGGAACCTGCAGAGGTGGAATTTGACTTTGACAAGAAAGAGGTATTGGCGGCGGCGGAATTACTCGAAAGGGTGCTTCATTTTCAACCGGATCTCGATGCGGCTTTGCCCTCGGGGGGCCAGCTGCGTAAGTTTCGCGGTGAACTGAAGCAGGAGATCAAGGAAAGCAAGGTTCAGACACAGATATTATTGTTCTTCAGCCCAGTAGTGTAAAGCAAATTTATTTCCTGGAAAATAATAAAAAATGTCCTCTGGAATAATCGTCATATGGAATAGCCTCTGGGCCTCTCCCGAGGGTATTCCATATGAGCGACTCGACTGTAGTTGTAGTATACCAGTGTAACCATTCGAACCGTCGTTAATACCGTCGAACCCTTTGACAGTTAAAACAGTTAACAAACTACTCAGGTATACCACTAATATCTATCCTCAGTGTAAACATTAAACAGGTTAAGTTGGTTAAACTCGTTAATGGCTCGAGACCCGTCAGGTTTAACAAAGCTCATTGAGTGGTTGAGATCTGAGCATCTTCTGAGATTGGCTGAGCCATATATCTTTGTTGGAACCATCAAATCTAATGCTGTCTTCAGAATTCAAGGATGGAAACTACAACCAGTGACGAAGAGGGGGATAGTATTTCGGAACTTTGGGTCACAATAATCAACATTTATTGATAGGTGATTCCATCTTCATGTATCGGTATTCAATATCCCTGTAATTAAATTCAGAGGCTATGCCATTGATAAACAGAAAGGAAAGCAAACTCACCAGGGTATGGAGTTGATAAAACCAACAATCTCCTCCTCTGTGCGAGGAGAAGCAGCAAGCCATGCATCAACTTTGACACCCAAGTCATAGGCTGAATGCCTGGTGTATGCCTGGTTCAGTGCATCTTTTAGACTGACTTGTGAGTTTACAAATGCAAGCGAGGTAAAGCGCAACACAGGAAGTAGTGCTGTAGTAATAGATAAGAATGAGGAAGGTGAATGACAATGAATGTAAATACTAGTCACAGTGAAAGTAGGAAAGGTGGGGGGATCTGAGGGACACATGAGTGGTTTGTGGTTATGACAGAAGGAGGACCAACTCCAGAAGGAAATTTGAGGAATGACTTTGGGGAGCTTAAGGAATCAATCTGAAATGAACATCAGGTGGGCCAGGGTGGTGACTGTGGCTAACATTTTCCACAAATTCGGAAAGTGACTTGAGGAGGGGTTGCTGTAAGAACTGAATAAAAGCTGAGGGGCCAGTACAGTAAAACTCACAGCCTGAAAAAGAGTGGTGGGTGGAAAATAAGCCTATGGAGGGGAAAAAGTGGAACAGTAGCAGGAGGGACTCACGTGCTGAAGGGGGCCGCAGGGCGTCAGATCAGCAGATGGCGGCAGGGCAGCAGCGAGAGGGACAGGGACTCACGTCCTGAAGGGGGCCACAGGGCATCAGATCAGCAGATGGCGGCAGGGCAGCAGCAAGAGGGACAAGGACTCACGCTCTGAAGGGGGCCGCAGGGCGTCAGATCAGCGGATGGCAGCAGGGCAGCAGCGAGAGGGACAGGGACTCACGAACTGAAGGGGGCCGCAGGGCGTCAGATCAGCAGATGGCGGCAGGGCAGCAGCAAGAGGGACAGGGACTCACGTCCTGAAGGGGGCCACAGGGCGTCAGATCAGCAGATGGCAGCAGGGCAGCAGCGAGAGGGACAGGGACTCACGAACTGAAGGGGGCCGCAGGGCGTCAGATCAGCAGATGGCAGCAGGGCAGCAGCGAGAGGGGACAGGGACTCACGTCCTGAAGGGGGCCGTAGGGCGTCAGATCAGCAGATGGCGGCAGGGCAGCAGCGAGAGGGACAGGGACTCACGTCCTGAAGGAGGCCGCAGGGCGTCAGATCAGCAGATAGCGGCAGGGCAGCAGCGAGAGGAACAGGGACTCACTCTCTGAAGGGGGCCGCAGGGCGTCAGATCAGCAGATGGCGGCAGGGCAGCAGCGAGAGGGACAGGGACTCACAAACTGAAGGGGGCCGCAGGGCGTCAGATCAGCAGATGGCAGCAGGGCAGCAGCGAGAGGGACAGGGACTCACGTCCTGAAGGGGGCCGCAGGGCGTCAGATCAGCAGATGGCAGCAGGGCAGCAGCGAGAGGGACAGGGACTCACGAACTGAAGGGGGCCGCAGGGCGTCAGATCAGCAGATGGCGGCAGGGCAGCAGCGAGAGGGGACAGGGACTCACGAACTGAAGGGGGCCGCAGGGCATCAGATCAGCAGATGGCGGCAGGGCAGCAGCGAGAGGGACAGGGACTCACGAACTGAAGGGGGCCGCAGGGCGTCAGATCAGCAGATAGCGGCAGGGCAGCAGCGAGAGGGACAGGGACTCACTCTCTGAAGGGGGCCGCAGGCGTCAGATCAGCAGATGGCGGCAGGGCAGCAGCGAGAGGGACAGGGACTCACGTCCTGAAGGGGGCCGCAGGGCGTCAGATCAGCAGATGGCGGCAGGGCAGCAGCGAGAGGGACAGGGACTCACTCTCTGAAGGGGGCCGCAGGGCGTCAGATCAGCAGATGGCAGCAGGGCAGCAGCGAGAGGGACAGGGACTCACGTCCTGAAGGGGGCCGCAGGGCGTCAGATCAGCAGATGGCGGCAGGGCAGCAGCGAGAGGGACAGGGACTCACGAACTGAAGGGGGCCGCAGGGCGTCAGATCAGCAGATGGCGGCAGGGCAGCAGCGAGAGGGACAGGGACTCACAAACTGAAGGGGGCCGCAGGGCGTCAGATCAGCAGATGGCGGCAGGGCAGCAGCGAGAGGGGACAGGGACTCACGTCCTGAAGGGGGCCGCAGGGCATCAGATCAGCAGATGGCAGCAGGGCAGCAGCGAGAGGGACAGGGACTCACGTCCTGAAGGGGGCCGCAGGGCGTCAGATCAGCAGATGGCGGCAGGGCAGCAGCGAGAGGGACAGGGACTCACGTCCTGAAGGGGGCCGCAGGGCGTCAGATCAGCAGATGGCGGCAGGGCAGCAGCGAGAGGGACAGGGACTCACGTCCTGAAGGGGGCCGCAGGGCGTCAGATCAGCAGATGGCGGCAGGGCAGCAGCGAGAGGGACAGGGACTCACCCACTAAAGGGGGCAACAGGGCATCAGATCAGCAGATGGTGGCAGGGCAGCAGCGAGAGGGACTCACAAGCTGCTCATTTATGCATGTAGTACATTGTGAAAGTCAGTAAGTAGAATATAATTCCTTAACCTCACCCACCCAGAGTATTGGGAATCCACTCAAGCAGTACTTGATCACATCCTGAGTGCCTCTTTCTCCTGGTAAAGCCCAGCTCGATATCCTTCCCTCTGAGTCAGCCATTGTTTTAATTTCAGTCTGTTTTCTCACCTTTGTACCACATATTGTATATTGAGTTCCAGATTTTGTACCTGCACAGCTAGAAGCATAAGCGCTACTGTTGCAGGATCCAGGACCTCCAATGTGGTCCCAATGAGATTGTCACAACGTGCATTCGATTTGTCCATCCCTACGACGTTGTGTATCAAAAGAAGTTGATGTTCAAGATGGCTTACCTTCCAGGCGGACAAATTTGGGTCCTTTACCAAGCCTCCCCAAGTATTCGGCCTTGAAGATCCTTTCACACTCGTCCTGCGGATTGACTTGTTGCCTTTCATCGTCATCTTCCAAGTCGAGCTGAATGTTGTGCCTGAATGCCTCGAATTTTGTGAATACCGCAATTATGGGAACTTGGTGTGCGTGAGAATCGAGTCTCAACAAACCGGCATAACCCACCGTTCTTGTCCGGGCAAATTTCATGGAACGGTTGCAATGTCCAAGCTCGGGCGTTGGTCATCCATGGGGATGCAGTACCTTGACCCAAAAGAGTAAGATGTCATGAATCGAACTGCTGATAAGTACAGACCAGATCGCATGCAATCGCTCTTGAAGCCTTTTGCGTTGTGATCTATCATGAACGAAGTCTTGAATAATTTTCAGCTCGCTCGTAGTTCCGCATTCAAATCCACGGGAATCATGAAACACATAACCCATGTGGTTGGTGAACTCCAGTTCATCGGAGATGTCGTGCTGACCACGCTGCGAAAAAACTCAATTAACAGGGCTCGATGAAGACAGAGAGTAATATGCCTCGGAGCTGGGATCGAGATGAATCTATTCTTTACTGAGTGCAAAGATTCGGTTCATAATGTGTTGGACACACCTCTGTCCGAGTTTCCTCCCCTTCGACAACAGTGACTCTATATGTTTTGGGACTCTCGGTGGTGTCGCACACTCTCTGCAGAATCGAGGTCTTTCCGGCGTTGGCCCTTCCCGCAATGAGGACACGAAACCTGATATTCGGGAGGCGCCTTCTGGCAGCGGTCTGGGTGCTCATTATCTGAACAGAGTGAGCGTCGTGAGGGGAAGAAGGAGTGGCTGTATTTAAGGGCGCGTGTCACCTGTGGATGTTCCTTTGGGGTTGCTGTCAGAGGGAAGATGGCGTAGGTGGGAGCCCGATTCAAGCGCCACTCCTCGGCTCGCAGTCGTTGTCTAATTCTGTATACAAAGAAGTTTACTAGAAGAGGAAGGGCAAAACCGGGTAAATGGGAAGTGTTCTCAGCCATTTAGATCTTCTGATATGACAAACACGGGCTTTTAATACCGTTCGCCGCTTCAGAAAAAGTACCACATCACAATACTGTTGTAAGTCCTGCGGGTACTAAAGTACGAAAAGGGGGAGAGAGCGGCTGTACATATTCGATGCCTCGTGTTAATTATGAGTAGTCATTGGTGTTACATTGGTGCGGCTGTCTTGAAGAAGAATAAGGCAGAGATACTCACTGGACGCGTTGCCCTCAGTAACCACAAAATTAGCCAAATTCGCCTTTGAGTCGAAGGGGAAATTCATTTTGCGAGGAAGGCGGGGCGTAGAAAACGCGAAATGACGTGAGACATATGGAGCTTTCCTTGTGTTACTTAAAAGAACGACACTTCATGGTATGAGACGAAAAGTGCTGTAAACTTCCACCGCCACCGCAACGCCACCGGGTGATATGTGTACAAAATGTGGCGAGAATGTCGTTTCAGGCGCATGTTGTTCGAAAGCCAGATCGTTGGAATGAACTTTCCGGAATAAACGAGAAGAGCAAAACATGGTGGGAATGTCGTTTCAGGCGCAATTGAAAAGTCAAGCCGTCCTAGATATTGCGTGAATCAAATCCGGAATGTACCAAGAATGACCGCACGAGAACTTGCGAGATTAGTACGAGATTGGCAGCGTGATGTCACGTCAACGGTCACATGGAGAACCACCTTTGTCGTCGTCGATGCCGCCTGTAGCGAGCGCATCAAGCGTGAGCACACATTGCTACACACTTGTCTCACCACTGCGTTGCACGAATCCCCGCAGCCCTCTCTCGAGCTCCCCTCCTTCCTTGCTCTCGCGCTCACCCCTGGTTCCCTGGTCCCGCGCCTCGCATACCATCGATGCACCCCAAGCAAATCTCGCTCTCGTTAGCAACAAATGGCACGGCTATGCGCAGCCCGTGCTCTTCTCCTTCGTCTAGATCGTTCGCGTGGCCAAGGCGTTCGTGCGTGCTCATGCTACTCTGCCAGGCGTGCTGCTCGCTGCACATCGACACGCTCGCACTCCACCAGTGCCACCCACTGGACCTGCGCACTACTCTAAGCTACGCGCCTGGCCTCGAGGTGTGCTCGGACTACCGCAGCGTGTGTGACCGGCGCTGGCGCGACTGCGCATCTGGTCACGGCGCTCAAGCGCCTGAGCTGGACGCGCTGTACCCATTCGCGCTGATGGAGCTCAGCCTCGGCCTCGGGCTAGGCGGCGGGTGTACCCCGAGCTGAACTTTGGGCCGTCCGCGACGGCGCCGCTCTCTGGTTCGGTGCTCGCTACGGGGCGGGAGCGTGCGGTCCGTACTTCCGCAGCTGCGGACGCTCAGGGCGATGCTTGACGATACGCGGTGCTGAGCACGTGGGCGCTGCCCGGCAACCGGAGCGCCGTGGGCGCACATTGCAGAGCACTGTCTCACCGCACCGCCGCCCACGGCTGGGATGCAGACGGCGGGCGGGCGAGCGGGTTGGATGGGGGCGTGATCCTCGCGGTGCGGTGCCCGCATCTAGAGGAGTTCGTGTGCAGTGCAGACCCGGAGTCGAGCTAATAGTACCGTGACTGGATCGCGCCGCACCTGCTGCTTCCCGTGCACCTAGCGTGTCGCTGAGCGGGATTCCAGCTGTGGGACCGTGGCGGCGGCGACCGCGCGTTCTTCGGGCTGCATGAACAGGCGGAGAGCCTCCTAAGGCGCGAGGCGCTCCCGCGCCTGCGGGACTCTCGCGACATGAGCGAGGGGAGCGACTGCATGTGGTGCTGGCTCGCGTTCGGGGCGCATGGTGCGACTTTTGGGAGGGCGTACTGGAGGATTGTCGCAACGGTCGCATGTGGCTAGAGGACTGGCACCGTGGAACGTGGCGAGGGGGAGCTTGCGGTTGGCGCGCATCGCACTGCAGGCGCAGGCGCAGCCAGCATAGCGTCCTTCCCCTACCCGTGGATGAAGATTCTCCCCGAGCCGACGATTACTTCCTGCGCCCCGAATTGACGCCGACCCGTGGCCCTCGACACTCGGATCGTCTCTAACCCGCGCTCGCGATGTCCCCCGAGCTTTTTTCCCTTCGTTTTGGTCTCACGCATGCATTTCTTGTATACGCTCCCGTCGCGCGCCGTCTCCGTCTTCTCTTTCTACCTACAAATCTCCCAATGCACTGCACCCATCTCTCTCTTTCTCTTACTCTTCTCTTCCTCCTCGTTGCGCTGCGTCTCCTCCGCCTGGACCGCCTGTAAAGCACTCTATACGCCGTACATGCACCTCATACTGCCACGGCCATAGACATTCTCATTCACCCCCGCCCCCCGTTTCCGCGTATACGCGCATGCATTCTGTACATCGCACATACCTTACCTTACATCATTTACATACCTTCCTTCATTCAAGAGTCCCAGAGCACCTTCGTTCCCAATTCCTGAGCACTACTCCGTGGCACGGCCCCGTATAAATTTAATGAAGCGCATACTCGATCATGATGCACGTGCGCACTTTACGCGTCGGTGGCGCGTCCACACATGCAAACTGAGCTGAAAAGTCTGCTCAACTCGAGTACCTATGCAGAGATAATGATGGACCTAATTCACAGAAATTCTGTACAACGACGGTTATTGCCTGTTTTCATGCTCCGTTATTCATGTCGGGTAAGTACAAATTAAAACGTTGCAAACCTTACGATTTGTAAAATTTAGGTCTTTCCGGCATTGGCCCTTCCAGCGACGAGGTCTCCAAACTTGACTTCTAGAGACGCCTCCGGGCATTGATTCGTGTGTTAATTGTTTGAATAGAGTAAACGTGGTGAAGCTGAGCGGTTGTATGAATATTCAGAGGCCGCGTGTTACTTGTTATCGTCCGGGAATGAAATCGATAAGAGCTAGCGCCACTCTTCGACTCGCTGTCGCGTCTAATTCTGTCGAGGGAAAGCCTACTAGCAATGGAACGCTAGAACCGGGTAAATGGGAAGTGACCTTAGCCAATGGATCTTGTTCCGATATAACTCTGACGATAAATAAACACAATACCGTTTTCCGTTCCAGAAGATCTCTGTCGTAAATACTGTGAGAGAGGTACGAAATGGGGGGAGTGAGCGGCTATATTCGATGCCTTGTGTGAATTATGAATGGTCATTGGTCCAGCAGTCTTGGAGAAGAATAAAGCAGAGATACTCACTGGAGGCGTTGCTCTCAGTAGCCACAAAATTAGTGAAATTCGCCTTTGAGTTGGAGGGGAAATTCCTTTTGCGAGGGAAGGCGGGGCGTGGAAAACGCGAAAGGACGTGAAGCATGGATCTTCTGATCAAGATATCTACGAGCTTCGTCCGCCGCCACCGGTTGATATGTGTACAAAATGCGGCGAGAATGTCGTTTCAGGCGCATATTGTTCGAAAGCCAGGTCTGAGCTCAAACTTCCCCTTTTGGATGTTGAAATGGACGAGAAGAGCGACCATTCACGTGAAGTCGACACGAGGACAACCAAACAGCGCTTAATCAGCGTCTCAGCTCTTGAATCGCACCTGCTCCCTTTCCCGATCTTTGCCCCTCCGCTACATCGTCAAGAATGCATCCAGATTTGACGGTCGACGAAATTATCAACCAGTGCCAGCGGCAAGTATTTTTGCCTTTCCCAAGCCTGCCGATCTGTAATCGCCACTCACCGTGTAGGTTCCGCATCCTCTCAGTAGGCAGGGTACGATCTCTGGCTCTGTGAGACGTCATGATTACTGAACTACCTGGCAGGCCGGCGCGGGGAAGTCGTCACTAATCAATTGTGTGTTCAATGTCAACGATGCGGTGATTCGGATATCGACACCTCAGTGGATGTTCATTTATTTGCGTCTGTGGTAGAAAGTCTCGCGGTTCGAACCGGGAGAAGCGGACATTTACTCGGAAATCACCTCTGAAACTAATACACGCTTCGTGCTACACGATTCAAAGGGTTTCGAGCCATCGAAGACGGACACATTCGATGTTGTCCGTGAATTTATCCTCAAGAAAACCGATAGTAAGCTGGAGCCGGAGCTGAAGGATCGACTGCACGCTGCATGGTAGATGGCTCTTTTCCCCCCTGAGATCCGTCTACATGTGAGCTATCATTGCAGGCTCTGCATCCGGACGCCGACCCATGGTGCACGCTTGCTCGAGGCCGGAGACGAGCAGTTTCTTAAGCTTGCTAATGAGCTTCAAAGTGAGTGGCCACATTCCACCTAAAATCCCCACTCAAGAATTCCATTACCGCAGTCCCCGTTGTGGTTGTGTTCACCAACTACGACAGATTAGTCAGGATGTATACCGAGAACCGCGAGAAAGCGGCCCAGAGTGTTTTCGATCTCCACGTGAAATCTCTCCAGGACGCTGCAGACCGCCTGAGGATTGAGATGCCCAAATATATCAACGTTTCAGGTGCGTCTGCGATTGCCAGACGGTGCGTAGTCTAACGTGTCTGAAGTGAAACAAGGATACAGTGATAATATTGTCCCTCTCGTCAACATGACCCAGAAAATTGTCAAAGATCGCCTGGAAGGCGACGCGTGGATCATGTGGTCCGTTGCACAGATGGTCAGCCTCCCCCTGAAGATCGAGGCATGTGTCGAGTAAGCGTCATCTGCGTCCTACGATTTTTTTTACTTACTAAGCCCCAAGTAAAGGCATAAATTGTAAACAACTTCCACACCATCTTTACTGTCAGTCATAACCGTTTGCTGTAACAGACTACCCGCGTGCTCTGACCGGTAGCATTCCCGGGGTTGGACCGCTATTGCTGCACGAATGTCTTCTTAAAGTCCACCAAGATATTATCGCATGCTGGAACCTTCGAAATGCAGAAACCGTGAGCTGATTTCTCACCGTCCTCCTAATTTTCATTGCCCACCTCCAAGGTACTCAATGGTGACAATTTCAAGCATCTGATGCTTTACGTCATCCAGGACATGCAAAATAATAGCCAAACAAGATCGTATGCTTCCGTGACTTCTCGTGTTTCGAATCTGAACGCTTCCTAGTTCTCCTGTCGACATTGAGAAAGTTTCTAACTTTGTTACGCTTTGCACTGCGGTCACAAGTGCCATCGCACCACCAGTAGCTATCCTCGGGTTAACGTTTTTCTTCGTGAGCTGGATTTCAAACGCTGTCTTGAACAATACGTACGTCTCCACAATCTCTGCTCACGTGCCCGTCCCACCGATTGTTTCGTAGTCCTGCAGTGCAACGCGTCCTCATTGCGTACACCGTAGACTTAATCATGGTACTGCAGGAATTGTTCAAGATAACGCTGCAGCCCAAATCGCACGGTAGCGTTTCCTGGCCTGACTTGCAAGAGGCGTTTGAAGCATATCAGCGCACGACATCCCAACGCACCGTGCATAGCGCCGTCAGCGATCTTGTTGAGAAGTGCGGGCAGCTGAGTATGGACTTGACTGTTATTCGTGAGAGTGTGAAGGAAATGCTGGAACAGTATCGGGTGATATGAAATATTTGGCGCTTGTAGGGACTGTATCATAGCTTTGTTTCCGAGTGTCGGGAATGAAATGAATACCTTCACCGTGCCAACTTCCCTCAAACACACAGGAATAAAGGAACAACTGTTGGCCACGGTTCCATGCGTCCTGTACTGTGCTCGAATTCGATATGTGGTACGCCTATGCATATCGGGCAATGGGGTCGCCCATGACTTTGGATTCAATTGATTTCAGACATTTGGGTAGGGCACTTGCCGCTGCGCATTCTCCTTGGTGAGGGGGGAAAAGCCACCGTTGAAGCGGCGTTTCACTCGGTATGATAGGTTCCCGGGAGGGGAACCAGGCGGCTTCGATGCCGCCGCACTTGGTGTATCCTACCACGATAACTGCGGCGAGGTGAGTCCTGCGTGAAAATGTTGCCCAAAAAAGCAATCGCAGATGGTTGTCTCTGGGACACGGGAATCCGAAAAACCAGTCCAGAGCACCTGCAATACATAGTAAATTAATAAAACGGAAGTGCAGACCGGAAGCGTTGAGAATACTAGTACATAGGATAGCTAGAGAGTAGGAAAGTCGACCGACCTTAGGATGCTGTTTCTCCGCCGCGAGCCGCACCAAATAATTGAGATCCACAGATTTGATTCTTTGTGGCGGCATTGCCCGGAAGGAGCTCCTTTGCGTGGGGGTTGAGGATGTGGTCGCTTATGCCGGTGGGTGGGCTGCGGCGGTGTTGCGAGGTACAGAAGCATTGCTGGGTAAATTAGCGGAATATATAGTATCTGCGCCGTCGCACAGGACGAGAACCGACCCCATAGGTCCAGGAACAAGGCTCGGTTTATCGATGATGTTGATCCATCCGGCGTATGTTAGCACCGGGATGCGAAGGTCACCTTGGGAGATGAATTGGCTACCTTGTGCCACCCTTCTGAGTTCGACAACTGTTATGTTTCGGCTATTACACACCGGAAGATTTAGGGGAATTCCGAGACCTACATCAGGGAATATGGTGATTCACAAGGTTTTGTTCAGCAAACGACGATGACTGACAATTTTTCAAACAACGCAAGAATCGACACGGGGTTAAACCAAGTTGTTGACTCCGAATTGGCTTCGCTACATACTCGAGTATTCTTCCGCCCACCTCGCTCTTCTGCGGCTTTGAGACTGTAGAATGGCCTCAAGAACGCGGGCACTGGAATCGTTGCAAGACTGGCATCCGGGGGTCTAACCGGCATTATTAGTATAAGGATCGAAACAAAACCGGCCACTAATCCGAGGCCTCTGCATACTCTCGCCGAGCCCAATACTTCTCCTCCACGCGCACCTTTCGCAGAACGGGCAGCGCCGCCTCGACGGCTTTCCACTTCCTCCGGCCCGCCAAAACCTCCGCGCGCACGGGCTCGTCCCGCTGATCCTCTTTGCCAGCCGACACCCACTCCAACCTCGGGAAAATACTGGAGAGATACGCCGCGACGTCCAGGGGCGTGCCCACCGGCGACTCTCCAACATGGAGGGACCTGAGGCGCCGCTGTGTCGGCCGTGCTTCCGCAGCCGTCTGTGGCTTCCGCCATTTCGGTACGCTGCGCGCGTTGATGGGCAGGGACAGCCGCCAGAGATGGGGGCAGCCCCGGGCGAAGGCGAGCAGCGCGCAGAGCGTCGTGCGCGGCGGGACGTGTATGAAGGCGCTGCCGGCGAGGTCAAGCGACGTGATTTGCGGCCATGCGCGCGCAATCTCGGCCGCAGCTGCGTCGTCGAGGTCGAGTCCGACGGGGGCCGCGAGGGTCACGGACGTGAGCGTCGTGAGCGTGAAAAGCGGGAAAAGGTGTGTGCCGGGCACCGCGTAGAGTGCGATCTGCTCCGGATCCGCGGCGGTGTCCGTGGTGTCCCTTGGTAGTAGCGCGATCGAGAGAGAGTCGAGAGACACGTGGTTGCAGTTCGCCGCAACGCCGTTGTAGATCTCCCGCACCGCGGTTGCGGACGTGTTCTTCGGGAATTGAATCGTTAGACTGCGCATGGGTGAAGCGTGCAACCGGGCGAGGACTTCGGTGGCGGCACGGGCATCCGTCACAGTCAAGGTTAGCACGTCGATGTCGCAAGACGAGGGCACTTCGGTTTTGGAAGGGAGTCCTAGGACGGGGGAGAGAGGTGTTTGGTCGTCCAAGTGAACAAAACCCAAGACTAGACGTTTCGCGAGGTGGTCCAGAGCCACGGCGTCGAGACAGGGCACCTCGAGGGATTCGAGGCGCGTCAATTGTTTCACAAAGAAGGATACGGTCTCGCAGCGCCCGGGGAGTCCATCCGAGGTCAGAATGCAGACTTCCTGAAGCAAAGGGCATTGCGTAGCGAGGGCGGGAAGGAGAGACAAATGAGAAGCCGACTGGAAGGTCGATACCGTCAAAGAGGTCAAGCGAGGGCCGATGAAAAGGCGAAAGTGAGGTAACAGTGCGGCGTCGGAGGTTTCCCACAAAAGGGATTCGATGTTGGGGAATAAGGGTTCGGGTGGCAAGCACATCCGCAGCATCTCGTAAAAAGCGGCGCTGTCCGGATAGCTGTACAAGAGTTGATATTTGAAATGTCGGACGCGATGCGAGTAGATGAGCGGACGCTCCCAGTCACTTGGGAGTACAGGCCTTTTCAGCCGCTGAAGTGAAAAAAATAAAACATTAACCAGAACCTTCGCGGAGCACCTAGCCGTACTCACCACTTCCTCCGCGTCCGTGTCATCCTGGTCCAGCACTTCCCATATATCCCCAGGCATGCAGTTTAGGACGTTCATCACGGTGCATTGCGACTTCCAAAGGAGGTCGAGGGCAGGATCTCGGAAGGCTTTGCATGTCCGCGCAAGACCAGCCAAGGGGCTTCGGATTGCAGAATTTTTTACCTCACCTCACAATCTGGAAGAGATTTGATTTTGAGACATAATCCACTTTCCTTAAGGTGCCTGGTGTAGTGGTTGTTGACGTAGAAGAGGATACATTATTCCCATATCGGGGAATTGATGAGGGATTGATCGGCCGGAGGTCTTCCCAATATAGCAAATGAGCATGTGGGCTCGGCAACAATACGGCAGCGGGACCCCATCACTGAACATCTTTTCACTCAGAATTGTTCAAACAATCCTGAGATGACTAGCACAACTGATACTTTGTCAATTTAGTGTATATATATAAGGTCCCAGACATCAAACCAAGTTCCACAAGCCTCCAGAAGGCGATTCATCACTTCCCAAAAAGGAATTTCCTCTTTTGGGAGGGGGGGAGGGGTCGCCGATTTTGCTGAAAAAAAAACTTCGAGGTATGGTGCAAATTTCGCAGATTTGTACCCCCTTGAGACCAGCAAGAGTTTGCGCCGAGTCGCGATTGAGGTGATTGAACGACTGCTCTGCCCCATTGAGGGTCTCGTAGAAAATCAGAGATACGATTTCAGGTATGCAGAGGCTGCAGTGCATCGAAGAGGGACGTAGCAGCAGAAAGAAATATTCCACAATATTTGTCTTGTACAACGTGATGGGCACCGCATCACTTTTCTTCTACTAATTCCAGATAAGTACCGCCCCTCGAGTTAAGACTGTTGAGTAAGGAGAACGACAGCGATGAACAGCGACTAATGTAACATATGCTGATATTTTAGTATGAATAATGCAACTTTTATTTTATTGTTTCTCGCCGCCGGAGCGAAGCGAAGGCATATCTTGTACTGATCCTCTAATTCCTCCTGGGCTTTTGAATCTGTCGCTTAGCGTTGCCCAAGCCGGAACAAGATGCAATCAAAATGTCAAAACCTTGATGTCTTCTGCCCAATCCCGTCTCTTCGCATCTTGTTAGTATCCCTCCCAAAGACTCAGTCAGAAATGAACGGTCGGGACCTCCTCACAGAGTTTCGAAAAGCTCCCCCCAGTCACCCGCACTCTCCTAGCCTCCACTGTCACCGTAACCCTCTCGTGCATCGCCCAGATTACCTCGCCATCGAGGGTTGTCTACACGTACGACTTAGCGTTTCAGAAACTCCAGGTTAGCTTACGGTCCTCTGCCTTTCATGTGCCTCGCTGAATTGCTATCAATTCGCTGTTGTTCAGATATGACGGCTGTACACGAGCTTTTTCCTTGCGAGTCAGTGAGAACAGTTTTTGACAGGAAGGCGGGCGCCTGGCGAACTGACCGGCATAGATGGTGGGATTACTTGCATTTTTGGTGCGAGGATCGGTATTTGTTCAATTTTTTTGATATGTGTGAATAGAACTTGTTATGCTCTAGTGCGTCGATGAGGAGGGTACACTGTGTTCGCATCGACTGACTTGCGTGCTAGTCGCATGATGGACAAACCGTCGAATCGGGTCCACCCGGTCCCTACGCTCGCAGATCAGCCGACCTCGCCTGGCAGCTCTTCGTAGCCAACATACTTATGCTTGTAAGTCTTCACTCAGCTATGTAGTAAAATTCGTTGACGTGGCCGACTTGCATTATAGATCTTAAGTATCCCTGTGGGGCGAAGCTCTTTCTTTCACCCTTTCCTCCTCTGCATCCCCTACATGAGCTCCGCGCTCGCGCCCCCGGGCGCGCAGACCTCCCTATTCGGCCTCGTGACGCTCCCAGTTACCTACCTCCCGTATATCATGGTCGGCACGGACCTACTCAACGGTGGGCCGCACGCCGCCGTCATCGCGCTTCCCGGCGCAGTTGTTGGGTACATGTGGTGGTGGAGCGTGTGGGGGTCCGCAGTCGGTGGTGCGGGCGAGGTCCTGGAGCCGTGGAGCAGGGCGCCAATGTGGATGAAGAAGTACATGGGCGAGGTATATCCGCTGAGGCGCGCGGATGGGGCGACCGGTGCAAATATTGGCCGGGGGGTAATCGTCGTCCCGCTGGGAGACAACATTCTGTATCCACTCATCTCATGAATGGTGTTCAGACAAGCTGAAAGTCTTCAGATTTGACCAGAGTCGGAAACCGATCTTAATGCATAGTGTGCTCTCCGGGTAAAGCGCGCAGATCTCAAATCCAAACAGAGTCTTTCCACAGTGGCGCAATCCGCAGACGACAGACTTTGCAGACAAGGTGGCCTTGTGATCCTGATTTGAGCCCTCTTGTCGACGGTCCGTGGTCCGTGTAAGCCGCCGCATCACGTATGACCTGCAAAAGAAAAATCTTCAAAGCACCGCGCGTCTCCTGATACATGAGCTCTGATGTGCGCTTGACACCCCCATGATGAAGGAGGCACATGATGTCTGGTTTCGTGATACCTGCGAGCGAAGATGCCAGAAAAACCTGGAGACATTACGAGAACGTCAACGCCCGTACCAGTGATCACAGGTGGGCGGATCCGGCTGAGGCTGGTTTTCTCACCGCATCCAATTTTTTTTGGATGTAGTGTGTCATAACGACCTTGCCGCGCATCGAAGAGAAAACAGAAGCATAATTCAATAACTAGAACCTTTCGTACAATTAAACAGCTGCCTCCAGGATAAGCGCTTTGGCCCCGGGGGACCGCGGGGCGATAGTACATCTCATGTCACTGGGATGGCTTCAGAGGTGATTTTGATCAGCGTTGAACGGGGTCAGGCGATTTCATAGGTACTTGTCTTACAAGCCCATCCGTGAGGGTGTTGTCCGGCACAATAATCTCCCCACTCTCGTCCACGGCATTAGTGATCCTGCAGGTCGCCAAGATGGATGCGATGGCGATCCAAAGGCTGTTGTCGGCGACATACTGCCCCGTACAGATTCTGGGTCAAGGACCATGTTACATCCGACATGTTTGAGATGGGGGTGAATGTAGAACGAACCTTCGGCCGAAACCAAATGCCTGGTTGAAGTGGGGTTCCCCGGCTCCACCTGGTTTAGCAAGCAAGCGCTCGGGCTGAAATGACAACGGATTGGAGTACACGCTCTCGTCGAGAGCCATTCCTCTTGGAAGGTTTCAATCGGCGGGACGAGGTAATACTGAAGTGGTACAGTTCATAGAGCGTGAATTTCGGTCTGTCGCTGTAAATCAGGCCCTTCTTGTCCAACAGATCCACAGCAGCCTGGTACGAATCGAGTATGATCATTGGTCGTCCGAGAACTTTCAACAGCATCACTGGGCCTGGCAGAAGACGTTAATTTGGCAGTGAATGAATGTTTCGTAGGGAACGCGCCATATGTTTTGGACCACTGGTGGAATACCAGCGCAGAGTCCTTCGAGGGCATCCGTAGCAGATTTCCGATGAGCGGATCTCCTGGAGGTCCAGGAGGCAGCATAGAGGTTCGCCGCTTGTGCTGGGCTAAGCCCACGATGACCAGAGCTGCTGCGAATGCGATGGAAGAGTACAGAACGACGGGCATGCTCATGGGAAAGAAGGAGTGCGTATCCCACTGGCCGTGCACAATTGGCTTATAAGAGCTGCTGCCGTCGGAAGCCGGTCAGGTTCGAAGCTAGACCCTGAAGATTCAAGAGCAGCTGACTGGGAAGCTATTTCAATATGAGTTCGCCGCTGGCCAGCAGTGAAGATTGTCTTTGTGTGCCGAGAGTGTTTTTAGTTGAAAGCGATCCGGAAGAAGGGATGTGAGTGGGATGTCGTCGGAGTGACACTGGGTTTTTCGTGACACTGAGTTTATCGGTGTTGCGGGACACTAAAATGAGTTGGTTCCTATTTTACCACCGCGAGATTCCTAATGAAAGCGAACCCAGTACTGCCGATATATACCTTAATGTGGAGTCAATATGAGGGTAATTGACAGACGAGGAAGTCGGATGCGGAGGGTGTCGAATTTAAAGATCAGCTGCCTCCACTGATATCCACACCTTTAAAAAGATACTATGCATTCAAAACAGAAGTTGGACGCAGAGAGTCGAGGCCCGTATTGCCAGCGATGAATCGGTGTGAGAGCCAGGTTGCTGGACGCGCAGCGCTCCTATGGATCCCCACCGTAACTGTACAACACCCTAATACGGTTACGGTTATACGGTTACGGTACGGTACCGTAAGGCCTCTTCGCGCAGAATGTATGGTTACGGTCAAATTGGAACTCGATAAGGAGCAGCGAGGCCGACTCCGCAGAGGGATCTGAAGGTGTTCAGAGGTCCAAGGAGGTGAGATGAAGGCCATTTGATTGTAATAAAACTCACCCACCCTCTCTGGGCGCTGTTAAATGGACCGTATATACTGTGTTTTACGGTGTACGATACAATTCGTAATCGCACCTGTATGGACCGAAAACCCTTACGGTACGGTGGGGATCCCTACTAACATGCTTGCACGGTGTTGAAGTTATTGTTGGTGGATGTTCCTGCATATGAAGCCGACGAGCGAGTAGATCTAATGGGCACAAGACTTGGAGGAAAGAACTCTTACGCGACGATGATGGACGTTTGAAGCAAAAGGGATGGTGTTGGCATTTGTATATCCTGCAAGATATCGGTCAATTCGGCCCGAATCTCCGCTGTCGCTCCGGCTTCGGCACCCAAAGCCAAAAGCAACCAAAACCGAAACGCCGGCTGTTTGCATCTCTTTCCTGGATACCGAAGCTCCTTGGATAATATACCTGGAATAGAGGGTAGGTGCGAAGAGTCTCAGTTTGCAAGGTGATCGAGGTTTTAATTGCTTCTAGCTAGATATTTGTTTCTCTTGTTACCTTCTCTTGGAAGTGTATTAAACATGCATTGGAACCCACAAAAAAACTGAGCACCCGCGCAGGATGAAACCAAAACTCAAGCAACCACAAAATCGAACCGATCCTAAAAATGAAGGGTCAACCCACGCACAAGTCCTTGGTGGATTCGAACCACCAGCACTCCCATATCGATCTGATTTTTTATTCCGCGGGGGCGATCCCCCTAGCTCCACCAGGACTCTGGCCTCTGGATGTTAAACTCGGTAGCACTGGTACCAAATTGAAGACTGGTAACAAGCGACAAGCTGAAATACGTTGAACTTGGTTTCTTTCGCTTTGCACCAGGACGAGTAACGAAGAAGCAGCATGCAATGGCATGTGCGGGACGGCACGCACAGAAGAAAAAAAGATATACCATCTCTCCCGTGTGACTTAACATGTCGGTTGCTGGTTATTCGATGTTATACTTGAGATCCTCTACGCAAACGACTCTGCTTTAGCCTGTGAGCTGCCTTGCTTCACAGGCAATTGTTCTTACCCTAAAATGACCTTGGGGTCCTTGTATGTTGTCTGAGTGCGCGGGCAGATCACAAATTCAGTGGCTTGCATACATACCAAATATCGCCTCTCGGACTTGCGGGCCGAGATCATACAATTCGCTCTGGAGCCAAACTGTGTAGGACAAAACAAATAACCCGAGAGAAAAAAGATGCGGTCCGAAACTACACTGCTACATCCTCAGGTGGATTCGAACCACCATCTTTCCTCTACAGGCAGGAATCAGCTTCAGTGTTTTACGAGGACGTGAGGTCACTGGCTGGGGTGTCAGGTGAGTGCTAGTACAAAAAGAAAAGATTAAGGATGAATGGTTGCCAAAAAGGAAGGATTCCACCCTGTATATCCTCGGGCGGATTTGAACCGCCGGCTCCCTCGTACAAGCGCGCAATAATCTATGACCCGGGAGCGAGCTCCGTTGCTCCACGAAGACCTCTCCTTTGGAATAGTACGAAGGCTACAGTGATTGACTGCACAAAGTCTCGCGATGCGGTTTTTCTACGACAGACTACGGACCGTTTCAGAATGCTCTCGCGCGCGTTTTAACAGCAAGACAGCCAAAATAAAAGATCAATAGAAGCAGACGTTCTCGGGCGGATTCGAACTACCGTCTCTCCCTGCGTGCACACATGACAACGCTCCATTTGCGGGAGGGAGCTGTACTGCTCCACGAGAACTTGTTCCTTTGCACCGTATGCAGCAATGGTGAGGTTGAGGCGTCTGAATTTACAAATTGAGGTGGAATTTTCGATCCAAGAGCGGGCAAGAAAGAAAAAAAACCACGCTACACGTCCACGTCCTCCGGTGGGCTCGAACCAACATTTCTCCCTTCCATACGGATTTCTTGAGGACCCATTTTGCGGGAGTGAGCTGCATTGCTCTACGAAGACTGTTTCAGCTGAGATACACTGCATTCAGACCCCTAGGCGGCAGAGGCAGATCCGAAGCAATTTTTCCAGCTGAAAAGGAGAGATTTTCCCTTGGGAAAAAGTCGCTTGGCTTTTCCCTTTGGCAAAACTTCTCCTTTTTCGGGATCAAAAAACATCAGAAAAAGCCAATATTTTTCCTGTGGTTTTCCCATTGGAGAAACCATCAAAATTTCTGCAGCGTAAAACTCAGCAAAAAACGTAAACTCTTACCCTGAATTTCCATTTTGGAAAAATTTTACTTGGCAAAATCACCCGTTTTAAAAGCCCGTTTTTCAGGGTGAAAACTTTATCTATCCCTGCAGTGCGGAGGCGGTTGTCGAACCTCCAAGCCGTCACTGAATGCAGTGATACTCCGTGGCGCTCTCGAAGCAAAGCAACACAACGCAAGCGGCAACTCGAACTCGGACTACTCGGACGGCGAATGCACGCAAGCTACGCTGGTGTGCATTCGCATTTGCAGTCGTCTAAGGAAGCGAAAAGAAACCACTCTGGCTGGGAGAGCCCGAGGGACCGCTGTGAGACCTACTTATGGTACCACGACCAAAAAAAAAAGCAGAACACCTCGCTTTTATGTCCCCGGTTGGATTCGAACCACCACCTCTCCCTTGCAACTGCGTATAGATCCTGAAGTCCTATTTTGCGGGAGAGACCTGCATTGCTCCGCGAAGACTTCTCCTTTAGTATTGTAGGAAGAGGGTAGTACATACAGGGCTGAGGGCGCAAAATCTCACGATGTGGTTTTTCCACAACAGACTACAGACCGTTTCAGACTGCTCAGTGCTCCCGAATGTGTTCAACATGCACACTAGAATCAGTGACGGAGTTTACATAGATTAGGCAGCTGGGCGAGCGGGTGACCCCCAAGGCCAGCCAAAAAATCTTAAAAAACATGCATGTCTCCGGGCGGACTCGAACCACCATTTCTCCTCTGCACACTGAGAACTTATATTTTGCGGGAGTGAGCTGCATTGCTCAACAAGGACTCTTTTCTTACTCTCTTTCTGGCTCTCTCCCAGTGAGTTAGGACGGTGAGTGCGCGAGCGAGTGAAACTCGATATCGCCTCAGCCCACCTTCTCCTCTGCCTTCCGCCGAAATGAGCAAGCGCCAGCTGAGATACCCCACAGGATCCAAAGGCGCAGCAAAAAACGGTGTCTTCCACTGCTGTGAGACCTACGCTACCACGAGAAGCAGAAGAAACGAAACAAAAAAACTCCTTACGCGTTGATCCATATGTCCTCGAATGGATTCGAACCACCATTTCTCCCCTGCACTCATCACGAAAGTTTTAATTCTGTGGAATTGAGCTCCTTTGTTTCACGAGGACTTGCTCTTACTTCCAGGTGAGCCTAGGTCCTAGGATCCAGGTCAAGAATTTTAGACACGCTCCATCCCATGGATATCCATGTACGCCCTATCCGCCCTCTCTTGCATCCCTTCCTCATCCTTGATAAACAACCACCACCCTGCCACCGGCCGCACGGTATCATCCGCCCCCCACTCGGACAGCTTGCGGTCGCCGCTGGACGACACGCGCATCCCGATGTTCCCGGCGACCATCGCGCACTCGAATTTCTCGGCATTGTCGTCGAGCAGCACGTCCACCTCTGCGTATCCCGGCGGTATGGCCTCGCGGTTGAGCTGGTGGTACGCCGTGTTGTCGAGGACGAGTCGAGAGGGTGCTCCCACGTGTCGCGGAAGGGTTTATACGCGTGCCCATACGCCGCCCAGAACTGCGCCGCGGTGAGCGTGTCCGGGGCCTCCCCTAGGGCGTCGATCTGATCAGGAGCAGTTGCGTCCACTATCGAGGCGGTGGTGTTCAACGGCGGCCCCATCCACCTCCCCTCCTTGTCGAATACGGCGAACGCGGTGATCCACCCAGTATAGTAATCCCCGCGCCCGCTGCCGCCGGGTTGATAATGTGCGACGCGCTGCCAGAAATCGATGTTCATCACGCTCGTGGGGTCGTCGAACGCCGCGACGAAGCGGGTGAGCACGGGCCGCAGGAGGTGGTACCATGCTGTCGTCTCCAGTCCGTACTCCTTCAGCTTTTCGAGCCGGTTGAGGATATCCACCCAGTCCGACCGCTCCCCCTCGAGCGTGACGCGCGGGATCCCGCACCCGGCGAGCATGATCATGTACTGGAAGTACTTCTTCAGCATCGCCATGAGGAGCACCGCGCTCACGGTGCGGTCGTTGTCGGTCGTGGTGGTGAAATCAGGCGTCGCCCACGCGCGCAGTTCCGGATCGACGACGTTCTCCTCGACGAGCCCTGCCATTGCACGCGCGATGAAGCCGAAATCCACCGTGTACCGATCAACGCCTTCGCCGACAACCTTGAAGGTCAGCCGCTTCTGCCCCTCGTGCGCGACGAAGTTCGCGCGCAGGAGCTCTGCGTGCGCGTTGACGAAGAAGTTGAACTGGGACAGGATGGCGAGCCACACGTCGTCGGGTCGGATGACGACGGCGCGGTCCTGGGTGTATGCGTCCAGCAGCGTCGAAACGAAGCCGTTTGGGCTCGGCACGATATCACGGATCGTGGTATCCATGGACAAATTATATGGAACCTCTAAGCCAAGCGCGACATCGCACCAAGAGGTGGTTGAGTTGACGAGAAAGCACATTTTGTCCGTATCGGTGCCTGTGCGGCTTCCCAGCGCCGGCCCGAGGGAATATTGCAGGATCTCGCCCGCCTTGGCGTGCTGGTCTGTGCACGCGGTGGCGAAAAACCCATCTGCGGTGTGCCAGCCCGCCTGGGGTAGTGGGAACGGTTTAGCGGAGTGGGCTGCGACGGCGAAGGAGACCGGCATGGATAGTGGAGAGTGCCGAGTGCTGTTGTCGAGTCAGCCGAACCTTTTATGTATGCACACCAATTGGCCGCGTGGCGACACGTATCTCCTGTTCGCACATCAATAATGATCAAAGGGTATATGTGGATTTCGAACGGGGGATGAGCGTGAAACGGGCTTGGTTATTGGGCCTTGTACTTGGCAAAGCGGCATTCGCGGATCAGTAGGGCTGAGACACCGTCTTGCTTTCGTATCTTCGCTCGTCAACGGCAAGTCAAAGGTCAAGTACTGGGAGTCTGCGGAAACAACACTGGGGTCTCCAGATTGAGATTTTCCGCCATGGAACTTGAGAAATCCCAGGTGCTGGCCACGCGGAAGGGACGAGGTATTCAGGGTCCCAAAGTTACCGATGTCGAAGCCGAGTCGTGGAGAATCTTGGCCGCAGATCAGAGTGTTGTATTCGGCGCCAGGGATTCAGAGCTGCGCTGGTCTTCTTCGTGAGTAAGAGTCCGCCATTGCAACAACACCAGTTCATCAATTCGTCCTTGTCGGTACGCGGTTCATTGAATTCGGGCTAGACGTACTGTACGGCCAGTGGGGGGCGCGAAACTGCGACGCATCTTTGGAGGATCAGGAGTCTGGAATGGCGAGGAGGTGAGCAGAACTAGTTAGATGTAAATCACAGTGAGCGTTGGCAGATGCGCTTGAGATGCACTCGAAGCAGGAGACAAAGGGGATAGATAGCAGTCCCAGGTGGGTCCCAGAACGGTGTGTTAGAGCCACAAATCCAACCAAGAAAAGAGAAGATACAAGCGCAGGAAGCCTGTAGCCTAAGTCGCGAAGAGGTCATGGTGAGTAAGCAAAGGAAATCACCACTTGATCCGGCTGACGCGCCGCCACAAAAAAATCCTCTTTGTCATGATCAATAATGTCCCCGGGTGGACTCGAACCACAGTCTCTCCCGTACATTGTGGAATCAAAGACCTCCGAATTTTGTGGGAGCGAGCTGCATTGCTCCACGGGGACGCTTTCAAATTGCTTTCAAAAGTCGAACCGTAGTTGTGCAGCATCGGCACCGGCGAGGTCGATGAGTCTGAATTAGACCAGTAACTGAGGTAGAAATCAAATGCGATCCAAGAGCGGCACGCGCGCGCGCAAGCTAAGCGTGTGTCGTCCGAGTCCTCTCTTGTACAGCCGCGCAAGAGAAAAAGAAAACATCGGACGGCTGGCCGGTCGCCACCATTGACACGAGAAAAAAGAAACCAAAAAGCTACCATGAGAAATAGGCAAAAGAACAGAGTGCAACCATATCCTCGGGCGGATTCGAACCGCCAGCTCTCCCGGTATACACTACCACTTCATATTTTGTGGGAGTGAGCTGCATTGCCCCACAAGGACTTGTTCCTTCTGTCTCTTTCTTTTACTCGTATGTGGGCTAGTTATACGTAGAGCTTGAGGGCCAAGCTCGACGTCGCCGCAGCCTCAGTACATACGTCCACCTCAAGTGTGGCCGGCGAGTACCTCAAATACCCGGTAGCGCTCAGAAAGAACTGGTCCGGTGAGCTCAGATAAAGCGCCGGTGCCGTGAGATCTATAGTTAGCTACATTCGACACCACGACAAAAAAAAAGATACAATACAGATCAACTACGTCCTCGGGCGGACTCGAACCACCGTCTCTCCCTGGCTACACTGTACATCCTTGCCGGTTATATTGCGGGAGTGAGCTGCATTGCTCCACGCGGACTTGCCAGAGTATGCTGATCTGGGCTGGGTATTGCAATTGTGCGGGCAGACGGACAGCATTGCCCAGGGTCGGTTTGGCGTCGACTCGCAGCCGCCCGCATGCGATTGGTTGATTGTTTCAACATCCGCATAGAAGGCGGGCGGGCAGCGCGCACCGCCCAGCCAGCCCAAAGCCACCCAGCCAGCCAGCCAGTCACCTCGGCGCCCATGGCAAAAAGAAAAGAGCCACTCGCAGGAAAGAGAAACAACGACAACGGCAACTCAAAACGACCTCGCTGCGCCTCGACTCGCCGTTATGATCAACGAGCACGAGTGCCTGCGACTCGCTGTTACCAAGTAGATGAGATGTAGACTGCTGGACTCGGCGCCACGCATACATACACCACGGCACAGAAGGCGCGATCCTAGCGCGGCAACCACGGCGGGTCAACGGCGCCTCAGCATCGTACATCTCATCACACGGCGACCCGACTGAACTGACGCGCGCGCCGCACGTCGCCCTTGCGCACGGACAACATCGCCGGTGCGGGGAAAGGAGCGGCTCGCGCCGGAGCACCCGCGGGCGGGGGGACGAGAGCGAGAGGGCGAGCGGGGCGCGCTGGTAGCGAGGACGCCGAGCGGCGACAGAGCCACGACGCCGAGTCGCGTCGGAGCAGACACGGCGGGCAAGGCGGGCACCGGCCAAATTGAGCCAGCTCAGATGGGGCGCGTCGACAGCGGTCGAGCATGTAGGCACAGGCCCAAGGCGGCCGAGACGGAGCGGACGGCGGAGCGGGCGGCGGCGATAGACGGGGATCGGGTGGGGCCGCACAGTACAGATGAGGCAGGAACGGCGCAAGTCAATTCAGAGTAACAACACACGGTATCGCATTCTACTGCTTCCACTCTCCCACTGGCGCCGCCGGCGTCGACGTCGAGCGCTGGATCTAATGCGCGTTGTTCTTGTGGTGTTCTGGATGAGACGAAACGAGGTCAGAGAAAGGAGGGGAAGAAGGGCAGGGAACGCACTGAGGTGGACTGTCGGCGGCCATGCGGGTGCCAGTACGAGGAGGATAGAGGATAGATAGGATAGGTCAGCACAGTCTCCAGCTTTTAAAAACGAGCAACACGCACGCTGATAATCGAGCGTATACCCAATCAAAAAGATGCCGCCGATAAGCGCGAGCACGGGGGCGCCGCTCGCGTTCTTGCCGCTGAAGAAGCGGCCTTTGAGGCCGCCGAAGCGCGCGGGGGCGGGGCCCTTGGGGAGCTTGGAGTAGAAGTCCACTAGCGGGGTGAGGGTGGCGCCGGAGTTTCCGGTCTGCGGGTGAGTATCAGTGAGGAGTAAGAGGGATAGAGCGGAAGAGGGCGGAAAAGGCAGAGGGAATGCGGAAGGACACGGGGGAAGGCAGAGGGAAGGCGGGAGGACACGGAAGGACACGGGGCGGAAAGACACGGGAAGGACGAGACACGCACGACGAGACGCGGGGGTAGCGATTTTGGGAGGGATGAGCCCGCCGAGCTGGCGGCGGAGGGGCGAGGCGTGCATCGATGCAAAGTGAAGAGTGGGGAGCGAGCTGGCGCGGTATGCCAGTGTTTGCCTCAGAGCGTCCCATCACCTGCTTTGGGCGTTGATCCGATTTCGGCCGATCGTCATAGCCCTCCCGCGAACGGACAACAACCTTGAAGAGCGCACTTCTCTTTCTTCCCTTGATTCTCAGTATTGCTTTAGATAAGAACAAGTCCTTGTGGAGTAATGAAGCTCACTCCCACACAATAACAATTGAGAGTCTGCCATGGGAGAGCCGGTGGTTCGAATCCACCCGAGGACATACAGGATTTCCGTCGTTTTCTCCTTTTTCTTTGGTAAGGAAACCTTTTAGTGCTGATGGTGTGTTCATATAGAAATTATTCGCATTTCTGCTGGTGACAAACTTGTCTGAAAATCAGAACATGCACAACCCATTGTTACCTTGTATAAATCAGGTCCTTGTGGAGCAGTGCAGCTCACTCCCACAACATTCCCGTGTTGCGAGCAAATGTGGGAGCGCCGGTGGCTCGAATCCACCCGGGGGCATGTAAGAGAGTGGTGACTCTTTTTTCCCCTCCTTCTGTGTTCCCAGCAGCACATGATTCCTTCTATTTTGTCGAGTCATCCCCCTGGCTTGAACGCTGAAGGTGACCTGGAGAAGCAGACGTCAATCAGTTCAACATTAGAGCAAGCACGCATCTTTTTCTCCCCGGACTCTCAGTATTGCTTTCGATGAGAACAAGTCTTCGTGGAGCAATGAAGCTCACTCCCACAAAATCAAATTCATCCTCCAGCATTACATGGGAGAGGTGGTGGTTCGAACCCACCCGAGGACATAACACTTCTGTATTCTTTTCCTTTCTTTTCTCTTCCTTGGGGTCTTCCCTCTGTCCGCCCCGACCATATGGTTACACCGCAGGAATTTTTCAGCACCGCGCATGTGTCTGTACACCAATTGTCGACATTTCTGCTACTGGGAGAGCAACGATTAAACTTGCCTGCAAATTGGAACACGTACGGCCTGTTGTTACCATATACAAATCAGGTCCTTGTGGAGCAATGCAGCTCACTCCCACAACATCCAAGTCCTGTAGGCAACGTATATGGGAGCGACGGTGGTTCGAACCCACCCGAGGACATGCATTAGTCTGGGCCATCTTTTTTCAACCCTCTGCGCTCAAAGTCGCCGCACATCTTTCAGTGCCAAGCATGCATCATGTGTGTGAGGTCTGCCAGTCGGCGCAACACAGGACTTCATGGGGGCTTATACCTGGATGCACCTCTCTTCTATTTTTTCAGTGCGACAGTGTCCTTCTACCGCTTCGTTCTCTTCAAGCATCCTTTGCATTATTATCCCGTATTCCATTCCTGTTCTCGATTCGCGCGGCTTGGGCGACTGTTGCACAAGCACGCGGATGGCATTTGCCAGTGCCTTTCGCGGGGCGCATGGATGACTGTTGGCTGTTGCGAGGGTGAGAATCTGAGATCTGCTTCAAGATCCGCTATCCCGCTAGCTCTTCTCTTCTCATTTCCTCGGCTGTGGGATGTTTTGGGGCTACAAAACGGATCCACTCCATGTCGCAGTCTGAAATTCCCACTCCTGCTGCAAACGGCTGCGGGAAGGACGGATGATGATGCGGGTTCCATCGGATGCTGCAATAGGCGCCTGCCGTTCCTTCTTCCCATTGCCTCCGCTCATCGAGATCAACGCCGTTGAAGCTCCGACGCCATGTGTATCCTTATCGTTCAACACTCTCTTTTTACCTTTCGTGGACTGTTCGCACAGTATATCCGCTTACCGCTGTCCTTATGCGCCACACAGTTCCGTGCGGTGTTTATCGAATTTCCTTGCTTGGCACAAGCTTTGTTCAAAAATATATTCTTTCCGCTCATCATCGCGCGGCAATCCGGACATTTCCGTCTTTGTGTGAATATGCCGGTGCTCGGCTTCCTCGTATCGCTATGGGACCTAGCGCCAGTTTCGGGCTTGCGGGGAGCATGAAACCGTGGACAGATCGGGAGCAAAACCCGTGCGGCTTCATAACCAGATAGTAATGTTCCTGGGCATCCAAGTCAGTCATTGGCGGGAATCAATCAAACTTACGCCAATATTGAAATCCACAATCTCTTCTTTCTCCCACAGCCGTATCATGAAGCTGAGCTCAAAGCATCCGTACTCGATCAACTTTGCCACGACACCTTGGCGTGGTGTTGTAGTGTATACACGGTGCGTGAAGGCAATTTGAATTCAGGCATTGTGGTCCGGGGCTGCTAAGCCTCAGCAGTACTATATTTCTTCGCAGGTTGAAGGTCATGAGGCCAGTGAATACTTCTACGACGGTGTTCCCGTTCCACGGGTGTGGGACTCTTGTTAGATATCTATGTATGGACATCGCATCCGCGACCAAGTATACGGAATCTAAAGGCAAATAGCAACCAATGAACGCCAAAACTCCCAGGCTATGAAACATAAAATACCGAGATCGCTCAGACCCCACGCTTCACCGTCAAGATGCCTACCCAATCCACCAGCATTCAAACTCGAAAGGAAAATGCCATGGCGTGCTTAACTGTGACCGCAGGCACCCTCAAAATTCTTGCCAATGGTCTGAACACCCCATTCTCTGTGGCAATTTCCAACACAATCCAATCATTGTTGAAAACCATGGTGGTAAGTGATTCCCGAAACCACCTCGCCGGGGACCCTCATACAGCACACCAGACTGTGAAATCAAATCAAAAAAGCTGTACTGAGTTAATGGAGCAATCCAATGAATTACTCAATGCAATAATTGCCCTACATGTCAAATCAGATACCAGCGGTATGCTGCCTCCAAGTGTATTACACCACGTTGGCAAATTTGCGGGGTAATTTTCTTGTGAAAAGCTCTGATTCGATAATGATAATTACCCCTAGCACCCTCCACAAAATCCATACCTATGTTGAGGCCCAGCAAAGTGGCAGCAGAGTCCAGCGGCTCTTCCACCAGGGAGAGATGAGCACATTGCTGAAGGATTGCAAAAGTGAACTGACACAAGGATTTGATTTTTTTCAGGTAAAGTTTCTCATAAGCATTTTAACAATTCATTGCAAACAATCCTCTCTACATAGCTCAAGAACACCAGCATGATGACAGATATTTCAAAAATGTGGGCGGAGGCAAAGAAGAGACATCAGGAAGTACTTTCCATGATTGATGGACTCTCTGATTCCGCAAGTTCTGCTGGAGCATCTATGGTATGGCAATGTTGAGTTTGTGATAGGTTTTATCAACTTCATTCCAGATGAGCAAGGGTTATTCTCAATCCCAAAACAGGTATGAAACATGTCTACCCCGGGACATGATCACTGAGACTTTCTTCAAAGCTCTCAATCAATCTCGATGCTACCCTCTGAGCCCAAGATATTCCATGGCCATGAATCCGAAATGTCCAAAATTTTGAAGCTGCTCAGGGAGGAAACTCCCAGAATCGCAATTTTAGGAACAGGTGGAATGGGGAAAACCAGTCTTGCAAGAGCAGTTGTTCATCATGCAGAAATCTCTGTCAAGTATACACAACATCGATATTTCATTCCTTGTGACTCTGCAACCAACAAGATCGAACTTGCAGCAGTCATTGGAGCTCATCTGGGCCTCAAGCCTGGCAAAGACCTTACTCAGGCGGTTTTCCAGTATTTCACAACTGGTCCTTCCAGCCTCTTGGTTCTTGATAACCTCGAAACAGTGTGGGAGCCTATCGAGTGTCGTGGTGATATTGAGGAGTTTCTATCCCTCCTTACAGATGTGCAGCATCTAGCATTGGTGGTAGGTGTCAGTAATTCCTGTGTTGATAAATATCTTATGAGACACAGATTACAATGCGTGGAGCAGAAAGACCTAGCAAAGTGCGCTGGACACGGCCCTTTCTTCTTCCTTTGCAGCCCTTGGAACAAGCTGCTGCTCGTCAAACATTGATTGACATTGCAGAAGATCATCATAACCCAGAGGAGGTAGACAGGGTGCTCTCACTGACAGACAACATGCCCCTTGCTATCAATCTCATTGCACATTTAGTGGATGTTGAGGGATGTTCCAGTGTACTATCTCGCTGGGAAGAAGAGAAAACATCTTTAATTTCAGATGGCTATGACACGAGATCAAATTTGGATTTATCAATTTCAGTCTCCTTGTCTAGCCCCAGGATAAAAACTGTTCCTCATGCAGAAGAGCTGTTAAGCCTATTGTCAATGCTTCCAGATGGTCTTTCAGATGTTGAGCTCTTCCATAGTGACCTTCCAATTGACAATATTCTCAACTGCAAAGCAGCATTGATTCGCACTGCGTTAGCCTACGTAGATGCCCAGAAACACCTAAAAGCATTGGTAACCATCAGGGAATATATGTGGAAAACTCACCCACCTAGAAATGACTTTGTCAAGCCACTTTTCAAACATTTTCATGAGCTACTTAAATTGCACGAGGACTTCTGGGGAACTGAAATGAATTTACACACAGTTGAGCAAATATCATCAAATCTAGCCAATATCCAAAGTTTACTCCGGGATGGACTCCAAAAAGACCACCCAGATCTCACGGATAATGTTTTTTGTGCCTTATATCTGAATCTCTTTAGCCGGCTCACTGGGCGAGGATCAATTTTTGTGCTTGGCCAGCTTCATAAAATCCTTCCAAACCCGTGTGACCATCGGCTTGAGGTCCACTTCATTGCAGAGCTACTTAACTCAAGCATCCATGTTCCAATTTCCAGTCCAGAAATACTTGTGGGCCAGGCATTAGAACACTGTGAGTACTTTGATGATCCAGACCTTAAATGTAGGCCCACCTTTTGCACCTTGTACATGAAGACTGACTTTGGTGGTTTCAAGGTAAATTCTATATCAGTGTTGCATACTATTATTCAGGACACAGTCCCAATTACTCTGAAGCCATGGATTTTTGTCACCTAGCTATATCATTGGCAACTTCATCCGGAAACACAAAAAGACATTCTCAAGCATTACGCCTACTTGCACTGATTCACAGTCAGCAGAGCGACTACCTGTCAGTCAGACTACATGCATGTGAGGCACAGAGGTTAGCCAGGATTTCTGCAGATTTATATGGTGAAGCACAGGCACTCTATGTGGAAGCACATGCCTGGACTGACTTTGGTAACTACAAAGAAAGCATTTCTCTCTGCCATAGAGCAAGGGAGCTCCTGGTGCTTTGTGGTATGTCCAGTGGGGCCATGGACCACAATATCATGAACCACCAGGCAGAGATCCACTTGGTGAAGTCGGAATACTGTCAGGCACACAAGATTCAAACTCAGATTCTTCAAGATTGCCCAGTGCACCAAGATCCTCATCACCATGCCTTTGCTTTAGTGAATCTCGCAGAAATTGGTGTGTGCATCAAAGCTCCAAAAGAGGAAGGGCAACAGAAGGTCGGGGAAGCCAGAAAGATATTTCTTCCACTGAAACACATTCAAGAACTAAGAATGTGCGATACCATCATGGCAGAGCTCTACCTGAGAGAGGGAGACTTTCTGGCAGCAGAGGCACTTTTCAAGGACTGTCTTGCAGCCTGCAAACACCCAGGAATCAGATCCTACTGTTTAGAACGGCTTGACAATGTCTGTTATTGGGGTGCGCATACTCCAATATCCAGCTGGACAACTGTTTACCTTGCTCATTCTCTCAAATTCAGGGAGAAGTTAGGGATCCACAAGGCTCTCCAGTTTCTTGGCGACATCTTCCTTGCCCAGAAACATGACGACATGGCTGCCAGCCTGTTCACAGTCGCACTCGAGGGATTCACCTACATGGATGTTCATTGCAGCAGAGCAGAGTGCATGCTCCGACTTGGAGACATTCACAGAGAACATGGCAACCTGCTGAAGGCAGTGGAATTTTGGGATGCAGCAAGGCCACTATTTGAGAGATCATCCCAGGCCAAACAGATCGAAGAGATTGATCAAAGACTAGTGAGTGTTAGCAAAAGAGGTGCTGGAGCAGCGTAAAATGCATTTAGCACACCTTGTGGCAATTGATGCCCATACCGGAGTTGTGGGAGAGGTGGAAGATGATCTGATATTATGGACCTGCATCAGGATCTGGGTGGATTGTAATCACCTGTAACAGTTTAAAATTTGAGCGAACCGGTAAAAGTGCTGGCTAGTTATATGATTCATGTACACTGGTTTGGAGCACCCCCACCCCTGCCCCACCCACCGGGGAGCTCGAACCCGTGCCAGTGCCACTGCGGAGGTCGCAAGCGAGATGTGATGTGGGGGGAACTGCAACAAGCCGCTGTACGTATATATGTAATGTTTTTTTTTTTGATTTTTTGGCAACAATTTCCGTGTTTTTTAGTTCTATTTCCTGCCTGGACCCCTGCGCGATTAACAGGATGTACGGGTGTGTGGTGGGGTGCGAGGACCAGCCAGAGAACAGCCCTGCAGCCCCCTGCAGCCAGCGCCGCCAGCGTGTAAGGGGTCATAGTTATGTTTCCATTTCTTCTTTTACTTACGAATAGTTCCGTCTCGATTGATTCTTATCTTGTACTCTTATCGCGCTTATGCCCAGATGTGACTGTGACAATGATAACACTTTTACCTGATAACCACCATTAGCCTACCGCCTTTCCAGCCCGCTCGACGGCTCTGATAGAGGCACAGGCTAGAAGTATACGAACTACACGACCCCTGAGACGATTAAGCATCCTTACGACTCATCAAGACTCTCCTCTCCTCTTATCGCTCGGATCTGGTCTTCCTGTGTGGTATATACCACTAAGGATTAAGTAACGACAATCAGGGGCTCGGATATCCGGCTTCTGGTCGTTTCTTTTCAAGACTTAGACCGTCCTGGGGAGGGTCTATACCACAATATAAAAGACGAGTCTCTCAGCTCCAAATCCGTGCTTGATTACCCGGAGTAAGGATCGATCCGTCCTTACAAAGTGTACGAATCCGGAACACCGAGCACTCTGGCTAGCACTCGTAGGGACTATACCATACCCCCTTTTCGCGCACGCGGAGGATCACTCCCGCGTTCTTCCTCTCGGACGGAGTCCTTGAAGTCGAGGTTATTACAACCCACTAAAGCGTCAGCAGCGAGGTCCCTCTTCCGAGACGTCAACGAGGCTGCTGCTGGTTCCGTAGCGCCTGGAAGCGCATCCCGATCAGCCTCACGCTCAATCTCCCCTGAGAAAGAATCTCGCGGGGAGCACACTTTTGACACGTTCGTCAGTCCAGCAGCTACTCGTACCCGCAGCAGCTAGAGGCGGTAAACCCATCACCTTCCTCTCATTACCAGCTGCGACTCGTGCCCCACGTTCGAAGCTCCACAACTCGGTTCCTTTGGACCCTATAACTACCAGAGAAACGGCACACGCCTCGTCTCCTCGTCGGTTGACCTCCAGTCCACCGACTGCCAGGCCGGAGTCTGCTAGCCCGCCTATTCTAAGCTCGCCCGTACCTCAGCAATTGTCAGCAATGTCTACTCGCACTGAAATAAACCCTACCTCAACTCCGGGCATGGAGAGAGGATATGCCATGTCACCTATGGCTGAATTTGAACGCAATTACTCTTCACACTCGGAAATGGAAGCTTCCCTGTTCGAGCGTGCCACGAGTATCTCCAGCAAGCGAACATTAGAAGCGGTGGACATTCTGGACAGGGGTGTCAGCCTCCACGACAGACCCGTGGCTCGTTTCAGTTTGGAAACCGGGTTCTTAATCAGATCTGAGAAGACGATCAAGGACATGGATTCGCTGTTGGCTCGAGCTGCCGCGCTGGTCCCCGGAAGAAGCAGCTCTTTTATCGTGGACCCGCATTATTCCTTCTTGAGGGTCTTGAAGAGTGCCGGCGATTTGAATCAACTGATAGTCGCGTGGCAAGCCCTTAGCACTTGAATGACACTAGCTCAGAGGAGCTTTGTGAAGTACCAGATGGAGTACCGAGCAACGTCAAGAGACGAAATGCCTGCATCGCCGGTGTCAACTGCTCCGGAAGTTTACTCAGCATTCCCCAAGGACGGTTCCCCTATTTCGGACGTGAATTACTTGTACGAAAGCGTACCGCATCTACGTGAAGCATGGCCGAGTACCTACGAACCGGGAAGGATCAGAGTTGAGAGCGCCGTGCGGGTACCTCCGCATCTAGTAGTAGCGTTCCCTGATAGACAGCCTGAGGAACGCCCCTTCGCCTTCTATTATGCGGAAGATGGAACTAGGGTAACTTTACCTTCCTCGGTCAGGTCTAGTCACGGAGTTGGGCCTAGCTTCACGCCGCCTCTCCCCCAGTCTGCGGGACCTTCGAGACGTGGTCGTCTCCCTGCTCGGTCCGAATCGCCAGCAGGGAATAGGAAGTCAGCGCGGTCGCCTTTACTGAGGGGAAAGTCTAAAAGCAAAGCGAAGGAGACGCCAGTTCCCCCAGACGTCAATAGGATGCCGACTGCAGCTGGTACCGGCTTACTGAGCCCCGAAACGCATTTCAAGAAACCGGAGGATTTACTCATGCCATCATCCCCTCGAGATGCTACGTTTGCTACGGCTGTGCCCGGTCGAGGGTTACCCGACCCTTTGAAAGGTATGGCGTCGAGCGGCCGATTTGCGTATAACTTGCTTGACCTGAGTGAGTCGGCCAGTCAAGCGAAGGGCGGAACGGGACCGAGGCGTCCACCCTACAAACCGACCTTTCCTCCTGTGGTGGATCCGGTGGAAGAAGCGACCTTCCATGAAGCCTTCAATAACTCGAGAAAGGATGCTCCACCTCACATGCCGAACTTCCCTAATGCTCCGGCGCCTCGCGACGAGGTGCAAGGAACGAGCAGCCACCAAGACCGTCGTCCTTCGAGTGCTCATAAGTCCAATGCACGCGAGCGACAGGGAGCTGGAGCAGGTGGCGCTGGTGACCCTCCAGAGGGCGATGATGGAGATGGGGATCGTGCTGCTAGAGGGAGGTCCCGCGGCCCTCGCAGGCCTCCACCAAGACGCAGAGAGGAGCGATCACAGCCTAGGAGGGACGAGTACCGAGATCCGGACCCAGAACCCTCCGACTTTGGCGGGGACGGCCCAAGTTCCAGCAGCAGTTCTTCCTGGGGCGGGTGTTCCGACCACAGATTCCCTTACATTGCCCCGGGAGCTCCTTACGGAACGATGGTACCGACCATCGACCCGAAGCTTAAGCTGGAAGCCCTCCCTGAATGGGACGGAAATCACGACACAGCGGTCGACTATTTCTGGGAAGTATATCAGATTGCGAGCCTCCTCGGCTGGTTACCTCGTGCTCTCGGATTCTGGCTCCCTACTCGTCTAGTGAAAGGCTCACAAGTGCAGCTGTGGTTCTCCACCTTACCAACCGCTCGGCAAGCTGAGATGAGAAGTCATTACCTGATTTATTTGCAAGTCATTAAAGATCGCTACCTGGGAAAGAGGTGGCGTTTAAGGATGAATAATCAGTACGAGCAACAGACGTTCCGCCAGATTGGTCAGGAGAAGGAGTCTCCACAATCCTTCTTGGGCAGGAGGGTACGATATACACGTCTCTTGACGGTCACCGACGATGGAGGTCCGGACGAAGTCCAGCAGATAATGCGTACCGCTCCCATCGCGTGGAGCTCCATTCTCATCATTGAGAACATCCGATCCGTGGAAGATTTGTACGATCGTATAAATGAGCACGAAGAGGAGCTAGTCGACGTGGTAGCCAGACGTCAGACGGACGTGATCACGGCAGGGAACCTTTCTTCCACTCTTAGGCGGATGGGTTTTGCGCAGAACGGACAGAACTCCCCTACTTACAAACGACGCGACCGCCAAGTGAACATTACCGAAACTGAAGCGGCAACGGAAGGGGAGGAAGCCGACGAAGAAGCTCATCACGACCCGGGGCATGCCCTTCCATCGGAGCTCTCCGAAGAGGAGCCAACCATGAAGAACGTCTACCAGACTCTTGCCCGGCGTCAGCGACCTCCGCCGAAAGGAGGATACCCTTTCAAGAAAAACGATCATGTAGCGACGAAGATGGGGCGGGATCCTCCTTCCCCTTGCAAGGTATGCGGGAGCGCGAAACACTGGGACAAGGAATGTCCCGATTGGAATGTCTATCTGGAGAAGCAGAGACGGGGAGTCCTCGTAGTGAACTCGAGCGCAGCAAGTGACGAGGCGGAATTACTCTACCATAGCGCCTACTTAGTCCTCATGGACGGCCGCATGTCCGCTGATTCTTTTTGAGTGCGGCCGCTCCCGACTTCGTGGAGAGCTTACTCACACATGGAAGGGAGCATAAGCCCGCCCAGTTACAGGGACACCAAGGCAACAGCATCATCGTATCGGACAAAAGTCAAGAAGGAGAACAAGTGCGTCATCGGCGCGCGTTGCGTGTACAGATTGAGGAGATCGAGGATGAATACTGGGCTATGGAAGCGAGCATGCCCAAGGCTAAGTGGGGCCTGATAGAAGACGCGGATCCAGCAGAAGAAGAAGAGGCAACCGAAGAAGTGGTAGAGATTGGAGAGGAGGAATTCCAAAAGGAAGTAGAATCTGTCAGCTGGAAGTCCTTACCCCCTCCGCTTGCGGAATTGGACCCAATAGTCATCCGTCCGCGTCGCAATCCCAAGCCCGGCGACTCAGCGCTCGGGGTGTCAGTGCTCTCAGTCAAGGGCTGGATTGGATCCCTGGAAGACGATCTAGTCGACTTGAGATTAGACTCTTGCGCCGATATCAGTCTAATATCGGAAGAGACGCACGCTGGACTTATCAATCTGCCTCCTATTAGGCAAGGTCACCGTATGAGTTTGGCTCAACTCACCGATAAAGGCACCACGATCAGAGGTTACACGAAACTGAAAATTATCATGCGTACTACCTCTGGAGAGCTAATAATGCTCGAGGCGGAAGCCTACGTGGTGCGCGGCATGAGCGTACCGATCTTACTAGGGGAGGATTTCCAAATCAACTACGAGTTGGGAGTCAGCAGGAACGTGGAAACAGGTTCAAAAATCCTATGGAGGAACTTGCCTTACGAGGTGGAGGCTACAGGAGTTGAGCCTTATGCAGGTCGAGCGGAAGTTCACCACCTGGCGGCTGGTCTCACCACTCACACCCGATCGGTAACAAAAGCGAAGGAGCATCGCCGTGCAAAAGCCAGACGGCGCCGTCGAGCTTTGAAGACCGGTCTGGAAGCTAACCTAGTGCGAGCGGCTCAGGATTACCGTATACGAGCGCATGAATGCAGGATGGTGGGGATCGAAGGAAACTTCAGCGAAGATAGAGTATGGTTAGTGGAGAGAAATCTACTGGCGAACGCGGAAGACAGCTTCTTTACCGTCCCGAACACCCTAATATCTGCGCGGAAACCCGTCGTGCCAGTCAGTAACATGAGCTCCCGGCCTCGGATGATTCGCAAGGGCGAGGTATTGGGAAGCTTGAGGGACCCCCAGGAGTTCTTCGACTCCCCAGAAACCGAAGAGGATCTCAAGTTGTTGCAAGCACAAACAGCTCTGCTAACTAAACTGGTGGACGCACAGGGGAGGTCGACAGAGGAGAAACCCAGGATGGGAAAGCGGCGCGAGGAGTCAAGGGGTTCGCGAGTCAGGACGGATTTTGGGAACGGAGTGCCTCCAGATGAAGAGAATGCGAAGAACGGGGTACACGTTCGAGACGAGGAAGGCAAGGTCCCCGTGACGGGGTCCCTGGGCGTGTTAGAACGCGACGAGAGTCTCGAAGGCGAAGCAGAGGACTACGGCCCGAAAACCGCCGCTATGCCCGACAACACAATCTACCCTTCAGAGAAGATGGAGGAGCTCCTCGATGTCGGCTCGCTGCCTGAAGAGCTAAAGGAAAAGGCTTGGAACATGCTAAAGCGCCGAGTAAACGCCTTCGGGTTCGACGGAAGACTAGGCAAACTAAACGCTAGAGCTCGGATCAGAGTGAAGGAAGGAGTGAACCCGATAACCGTCCCTATGTATTCCAGTTCACCACAGAAGAGACGAGTAATCGAAGATCAACTCGACAAGTGGTTCGAGCAGGGCGTGATTGAACCGTCGATAAGCCCGTGGAGCGCCCCGGTTGTGATAGCTTATAGGAATGGGAAGCCGCGCTTCTGCGTAGACTACCGTAAGCTGAACACTGTGACGATCGGAGACGAGTTCCCCATACCTCGCCAATCAGGAATCCTGCAGTCCCTTTCTGGAGCCCAAGTCCTTTCATCTTTGGACGCCCTAGCCGGTTTCAATCAGCTGGAGATCGCCCCCGAGGATGTCGAGAAGACAGCGTTTAGAACAAGGCCTTGCCCAGTTCAAACGGATGCCTTTCGGCTTACGGAACGGGCCGCCGATCTTCCAAAGAATTATGCAGGGAGTGTTGGCTCCGTATCTGTGGATTTTTTGCTTAGTGTACATAGACGACATAGTCGTCTATTCGCGTTCGTACGAGGAGCATATCGACCACCTCGATAAAGTTCTAGGCGCCATTGAAGCATCAGGAGTTACGCTATCCCCCGCGAAATGCCATCTCTTCTATTCGTCCATTCTCCTCCTTGGACATAAAGTCTCGAGGCTTAGATTATCTACGCATCTCGAAAAGGTGAAGGCTATACTCGAACTCGAACATCCGAAGAAGCTTTCGCAGCTCCAGGGCTTCCTAGGAATGGTGGTATATTTCTCTGGCTTCATTCCGTTCTATGCCGACATCTGCGCCCCGCTATTCAAACTGCTTAGGAAAGGAGCGAAATGGGACTGGGGGGCAGAAGAAGAGCATGCCTTTCGCGCGGCCAAAATTGCTCTTCAAAATGCTCCGCTTCTAGGACATGCCATAGAAGGGTTGCCCTACCGGCTGTACTCGGACGCATCGGACGAAGCCGCTGGCGTAGCCCTGCAGCAGATTCAGCCCATCCTGGCAGGAGATCTAAAAGGAACGAGAGTGTACAAGAGGCTGCAGAAAGCTTTCGACGCAGGACTGCCTCCGCCGAATCTAACCACGAAGTTGTCTCTGAAGATTGATGACTCAAAGAAAGCAGCGGAATGGGGACCTTCCCTGGATGAAACAACGGTGTACATCGAAAGAGTCATTGGGTACTGGTCTCGTTCTTTCAAGGGCGCGGAGCTGCGCTATTCGACAACGGAGAGGGAAGCGCTAGCAGCTAAAGAAGGCCTGGTCAAATTTCAGCCTTTCATTGAAGGAGAACGCGTACTGTTGGTCACGGATCACTCTGCTCTGCAATGGGCCCGGACGTATGAAAACTCTAATCGACGCCTGGCTGCCTGGGGGGCAGTGTTCTCGGCTTATGCCCCCGGCTTGGAAATCGTTCACAGACCCGGGCGGATCCACTCCAACGTCGACCCGCTATCTCGTTTGCCTCGGGCAGCGCCAAATCACGTGTCGCCTTTGAGAGAGGATGGAAAGTCGATCACAATGGCAAATGATTTAGCCGAAGCGCAGGAAAATTGGAGGGACTGAGAGCCTGCGCTGAGAGCTACGTTCTGCGCGTTCACCTTGGAGGACGGATTAGAAGGATTGAGGAGCGGATTCGCGACAACGAGGAGCATGGTACACGGAGAGAAAGCGAGAGTACCGCCGCCCGACGAACCATCGGCCGACGCTGGGGGGGGTAGTAATAATACCAGCCCCGATGTTCCAAGCGCGTCGAACGTCGAGGACGAGGGAGCAACCACCTCACTCGAAGAGCCGGAAAAGGAGGAGAAATTAGATACATTGGAACCCACTGCGGAATATTGGGGCGCAGTGAATCCGCCGCCAAACATTCACCTGGCCATGGAAGAAAGTTTTCGAGCGGACTGGGTGGATTCATACAAGGAGGACGCAGAATTCGGGAAGATTTGGGCTGATCCTCGAGTCGTGGAAGATTTATGGACCCCGGGGCAACGCTTCTTCAGGAACGATGAAGGCTTGCTATTTTTCCGGGACGCGGATTACCAACCCCGCCTTTGCGTCCCGAAAGCCAAGAGAAACCTGGTCAAGGAAGAGGCGCACGAAACGCCATTGGGTTCAGCGCACATAAGCCCGGAGCGATTATGGGGCAAACTCTCATCCAGGTTCTATTGGCGTCGAATGAAGAAGGACATCGACGAATTCTGCAACTCGTGCGACGTGTGTCAGAAGGTCAAGAACAGAAACTTTACCCGCTACGGCTTCCTCATACCGAATCCGATCCCACATCGTCCTTATGAGTCGATTTCCCTGGATCTAATCGTTAACTTACCCTGGTCCGAGGAGTTCAATGCCATTCTAGTGGTGGTCGACAGACTCACTAAGCATGCTTCGTTCGTACCAACTACTTCTGGCCTTACTGCACAAGGATTCGCCGATTTGTTTGTTGAGCATGTCGCCTCCCGCTTCGGCCTTCCAGATAGCGTCATAGCAGACCGGGATCCCCGATGGACGTCGGACTTCTGGGCAGCCGTATCAGCAGCCATAAAGACCAAGATGTCCCTGTCGTCCTCGCACCATCCTCAACATGATGGTCAGACGGAGAACGTTAACCGCCAGCTAGAGACGATGCTGCGGGCTTACGTCGCGAAAGATCGATCTGACTGGTCCAAGTGGTTGAAGCTCCTAGAATTCGCCTACAACTCGAATATACACGCTTCCATAGGAACGACTCCTTTCCTTCTCCTGTACGGATTCGAACCGAAGGCTCCTCTGGATTACCTACTCCCCAAGAATTGGCTTGCTACTGGGTCCCCTGGCATGCGCAAGGAATCCAGCGCCTACCTGGAAGAGCTTAGGGTGCACCGCGAAAATGCCCGGCTAGCGATTGCCCGGGCTCAGGACGAACAAGCCAAGTACTTCAATCGGGCAAGGAAGAAGATCCCCGAATTCACAGTTGGGTCGAAAGTTCTAGTGAATCCACACTCTCTCGAATGGGTCGAATCTAAAGGCGAAGGAGCTAAACTCGTGCAACGGTGGATTGGACCTTTTGAAGTAATACAGAAGATAAACCCCAAGACCTACCGTCTGCGCCTCGATAGTCGGTACCCTGGATTCCCGGTTTTCAATTACGATCACTTGAAGCCGTACAAGGAACCGGTGGAGACGACAGAGGGCGCGAGGCTCCGATTGCCAGACACCCGCCAAGAGAATCCTATCTCCGAGGAGTACGAGGTAGAGAAGATAATCGGGAAGAAGTACGACAAGTCTCGACGACAGAACATGTGGCTCGTCCGGTGGAAAAACTACGGCCCGCAGCACGACTCCTGGCAAACCAAGAGGGATCTGCGTAACGCGCCGGAGATGGTACGCGCTTTCGAGCGCGTGCAAAAGGCGAGGAGATGATAGGGCTAGGCCCTGATCGGGCAGTCGGTCCCGAAAAAACCGACTATGTAATTGTACCGGCCCGCCCGCGGAAGCTTTATACCCCCGCGGGTACTTTTTCATTCTATTCACATCCGTTCCGTCGGAGTTCCTTTGGCAGATCCCACGCGGTAACGCGTGGTCAATAGGCGGGTTTCCCACTCTCTCTCTCTCTCTCTCTCCCTCTCTCTCTCCCTCTCTCTTACTCACTATTTCTCTCTCTCTCTTCCTCTCGTCCGACCACTCCGACATCGTCATATCCTCTCTAGATAGTCGACAGCCTAGCCTACGCGAATATTCGGTTGTGCAAAGCTGTTCGGCTGAGTACCAGTATTAGACGGATATCCGCTTTTACTAGACTCAATAAACCATCTTCTTTTCCTCAATGGATTCAATTTATCTTCGAGACAGTCTCGGAAATCTACTCACCCCAGTCTGGTCCAAGAAGGATTCCGTACTTATCTGCTCCGTTCTCGTGCCACCAGTCAGCATAGCTCCGAATATCCTTAGGTACAGCGACACTGTTCCCCGTCTACTTCGCTCGTCTACTCCTGAGGCTGTGCTTCGAGACCTGGATTTCACCACCAGCGCCGTCTGGTACTGCGACCGGGAGCATTGGCTTGGATGGATCCCGACGGGGGAACCTCCTAGTTCCCCGTACGAGACCGAGCCTATCCTGGATCTACTGGAAATATGCTTCCGTCGCGGTCCAGTCCCGACGGTAGACAACTTCTACGACGACTACGACTCAGACCATCAGATTAGCCCAGTCGAGCGATTGGCAGGTTGTCACCTTGATTCTGCCTGGGTGGAAGAAGCGTCGTACTTGGGTGACCGTCTCCACGCCATCTGTCTCACGCTAGCTGAGACCAACGAGTTCTATTGCCGAGGGCCGCCGTTGAACCTGACCGGTGACATTCCGGATCCCATAGACGTGCGGGCCATGGAGGTCCTATTCTCCAGCGACGGAGAAGCCCAGGCGGTCGCCATTCAAGTGAGGCGAGGGCTCCTTAGCTTCCTAGGTTTTCTGGCCTGGATGTTGTCACTCGTGCAACTAAACGACACGAAGCTGAGTGCCGGAGATCAGCAATATGTTCAGCAGCTCCGTCTGGGGGAACGTCCAAAAACTGGAGCGGTATTCAATCTTACTCGCGATCAGCACGAAATCAACTTCCCTCATTGGGCCAACAACGGAGTACCTTTTCATTACGTCTGGACGGAGGTAGAAGCAAAGAACAGGCGTCTCCTCCGCTTCAGTCCTGAGTACTACGAGGAAGTAGCTCGTCTCCGCGAATTGGGAAACGGCGAGGACAAAACGGTAGAGGACCTGCCTAGCTACCCCTTGTGGAAGGACGACCTTAACGGCTCGGATTGGATTGGGCAGAACTTACGGGCTGGAAAAATGGGTGTCGTCGAGGACCGTTTCCGACCTTCGATGAGGTACGGGATTGTAGACAGGCACTTATACGGCGCACGTCCCCTCGTCAACTGGAGCACGATCCGCGTATATGCGGAGCGTTTCAAGGCTCTGATCCGGGAAGGGGAAAGGGAAACGGTATGCACCTTCTTCCGTAACAACCCCGTGCACCAAGACGAACCGGCCTATGGGCGTCCGCCTTTGCAACATAAATTCGCCCTAACGGACTTCGCCCGCGAAGAAGCAGGGGAGGTGGTACCTGAACAGGTGCGATATTACAAGTCCAACACCGTCATTTGCGAACAAGTCAAGAATCTGTACGCCCCTCGACCCGATCGACCTTTCAATTCGTTCAATGGCGGGCCAGCCTTGGGCCTGCCAGGAGGATCGAGCGGCTCCCGTCGAGGGAGGAGCAGGGGCCAAGCGAGTCCAGACAAGTCAGCCCGCACCCAGGAATCCCCGACTAGGAGCAGGAGCTCCCCGAGTCGTCACCGCTCTCCAGGGCCATCCACGGCACGCAAGGACGTTAGCCGAAGCGGTCCTGAAATCCGAGGGAAGTGGGCGCGAGCAGTAGCTGGCTTGCGCCGCCGTTCTTCACGATCACTTAGTCCGCCCAGGCACGCGGAAAAAGGGAAGCGACGTCAGGCCAGATCTTTGAGTTCTGTCCGTACCCAAGAACCAGACGAGAACGATGATTGGTTCCAGGAGGAATACATGAGCGCTGTCGGCAGCAACGGTGGTGGAGCCAGCGACGAGGACGAAAGAATGGGAGGTGAAACCTTCGCCACTAACCGGGATAACTCACCATTCGACTCTTCCATCGACCCCGTCGGCTCCTGGGTGCCGAAGTATCGCACGCCTAAAGAAGCGCTCGATGACCTCGCCGCGTGGGCCCCGTCGGTCATAGAGTACAATCCGAAGAAACCTCCCTATGACCCGCTATCGTGGAACTCCGACTGGCTCGACAGGGCCTACCTGGTTGTCGACGACCCTCGCACAGTGGCGCGCCTCAAGGCCTTAAGCGCCCTTTTTCCTGAAGAGCTCGACGACATTCGAGTAGTTCTTGAGTACGCCCTACGATTCGGGATGCCATTCGATCTCTACACAAAGATCCAGGACGCGGGAGCCTTCCGGAACCACCAGCTCTCTTCGCTAGCTTTGAACACCCTGCCGTCCGTGTACGACATGGGCTACGTCGACCAGGTAATGACGTGGGCAGGGACCAGCGAAGCCGCGCAGTTCGGAGTGTACATGGGCACGATCTTGCAGCTCCTTCAAAAACCGAACGCGATCGCTTTCATAGCGAAAGGGGGAATTTGCAAATTCGTAGCTGAATTATTCGCTCCCGACTTGGCGTATCGCTTTGTGCGAGGACCCAGCGAGCAGGTTTCCGAATTCGGAAAGGGTAAAACCAAGCGCTTGATGATCGACGGGACGTCTACTCTGTGCATCTGCGACCAAGTCTCCGATGTGGAAGTCGCGATACTGCTAGGCCATGTAAAGGGAAAGAGCGCCGACCAGGAGCGCTCTTTGTGGCCGTCGCAGGCGCTCCTCGAGCAGCACAGCCTGCACGTTCGGGGTTATTCGTCCAGCGGCGCCTACACCGTGATGGAATACCTCAGCAATCAGATCCTAGTGGAGAAAGTCTACGACTGGAAGACGAAAGCCGAATGGAAGTCTTACCTGCGAGGAGGTTCTAAGGGGCTATTCGCTCCGTCGGTGATACCCAGCAAGACTGATTTCGAGAAAGGATGGCACATTTTGGATAACTCCTTCCCCATCGACTGGCAACACTGTGCGGTTTCCAAGATCGTCCTCCCGGAGCAGTTCAATAATCATTCGACCCGGAACTAGGGGGGCTCTGTAAGGGGTCATAGTTATGTTTCCATTTCTTCTTTTACTTACGAATAGTTCCGTCTCGATTGATTCTTATCTTGTACTCTTATCGCGCTTATGCCCAGATGTGACTGTGACAATGATAACACTTTTACCTGATAACCACCATTAGCCTACCGCCTTTCCAGCCCGCTCGACGGCTCTGATAGAGGCACAGGCTAGAAGTATACGAACTACACGACCCCTGAGACGATTAAGCATCCTTACGACTCATCAAGACTCTCCTCTCCTCTTATCGCTCGGATCTGGTCTTCCTGTGTGGTATATACCACTAAGGATTAAGTAACGACAATCAGGGGCTCGGATATCCGGCTTCTGGTCGTTTCTTTTCAAGACTTAGACCGTCCTGGGGAGGGTCTATACCACAATATAAAAGACGAGTCACTGAGCTCCAAATCCGTGCTTGATTACCCGGAGTAAGGATCAATCCGTCCTTACACAGCGGCGCGCTGCAGGGCGGGGGCGCGGCACTTTTTTTCGCGGCCCTGCCCACCCGGATTGGGAAAAGCCCCTATTGGGCATGCCCAGCAACGAGCGGCAGAGCTCAAATGATGGGCTGATGGGGCTTGAAGCCTTGCCGAAACCTGCCCTGTGGCCACCGGAGTGCCTGCCTACTAATGCGCGTGACCCTGGGGTATGCCCGAAAAACTTCGCGAAGCACCCTTCAGGTGCAACCAGAATACTTCGCGAAGACCTAACTTAATGAGCTGCGGAAGGACCAGGACGGGCTCCGCAGTCACTGCGTCCTTGAGCGCTTGAAACACAGCGGCCGAGGCAGTGGTCCAGGTCCAGGCCACACCCTTCTTCATCAGGTAGAAGTATCGATGCTCGAGAATTATACCCATACCACTAGGCTACTTCCATGAATGAACTCAAATGACGGAGGGGCCACGTACCCGGTTGCCTATGCCAGCTCAGCGACAATGCCAGTAAGGAGGAAGCGATTACGACTTTGTGCGCCGGTTTCGCCGCTGTCGAGAAGGAAGATGGGTCCTCCTGCTTTGTAGAATGTGTCATTAACAATATAGTTCTGGAGAAAGGTTGCGTTGGCGGGTGGAGGTCTGTAAAATGGGTCATTTGGGAAGTGATTGGTTATCTGGTTAAATGTATTGCTTGGGGGCGCAAGAAGTTGGCGGGATCTGTGAATGTCACCAGAGATGTACAGTAATGTGGAGTAAAACGTACACCAGCGGTTACAGATCCTCCTTTCGCAGCTTACACTGGAGTAACAATCGCGACAGGTCATGACCGAACACCAACCTGACAAGGGCGAGCAGAATGAGAGTGGGTGGAATCCTCATATCCTGGCTTGACGTCAGAGTCAGGGATGTTGAGGAGTGATGTCTGCTTACTCACCCGTTACTATACGATCCGGTCTTCTGATCACTTCTTGAACACAGCTCCCCGCTTATCACGTATACGGAACACGATACCACAAGACCCGTTGGGAAATCCAGCCTGGGTACTGTACTATTTTGACTGGGTATTCAGTCATGGATCACAGCCTGAGAATTGAATACTTGGCAAATATGTCACAGGTCACTGGGGGAATTCACGGTAGGCATTGTTTTGCTGTTTGTGAATAAAATTAATCAAATGATCGGACGAATAGAGTCTTTGTTTGTGGAATAAATATGTGATCACCCCGTTTGTGTCCCACTGAATATATTATTATTGTTTTCGGCAAAACCGGTACGATTCACACGAATATATTTACAAACGAGCGGTTTATTCCACAAACGAGATTAAATCTCGTTTTTTGTTTGTGAAAATAATCATCCCTTCAAATGAATATATTTATTCGCAAACAGAAAAATAGGCCCTACCGTGAACTCCCCTACTAAGGGTGTTGAATACTTGGCCATTTGAACTTCTTAGGGCCAAAATTTTAAAAAAATTCTCAGCCGTATTGTTCGTGCAGAACTCTGCAAATGGTGTTCAATTGGTTCGATGTGATTGTCTAATAAATTCCTGGCAGATTCCACATCATTTTACTCAAGATTCCGGCCAAATGACGGCTGAATACCCCACAAACCGAACCCTTGGAAAGGTGCTCACAGGTTCCAGAGCTTGTTGAATTGATGGCATTTGAATACTTATGGTCACAGGTCACAATGCGCGAATACTTGGTCGAAATACTACAGTATCTGAACGGCGCTGTAAATTTGGTTTGAAGGTCCATGCCTACTGAAACAAAGACTCGCCAATCTTCGAGCTGAGACATTTTTGTCAGGGAAGAAAGAGGTAAGGTATATTCACCCAGCACCCGCAGTTTATATACATGCACGTAACTATGTGAACAGGAATATGAAATATAAAATATGTTTGATAGTCAATGAGACGAGGGGATGTGAAATATAATGTGAGAAATATGTATGTATGGCGATGAAACAATAGGATGGAAATGGGGTAGGTATAGTACTGCGAGGCTTCGGATGCCATCCGACAACAGACATGGACTCGGATGCAGAGCATGACATGGCCTAGGGAGAGGCACAACAGCTTTAGTACCAGTAGGCGTTCATGAACGCCTACCGATGGACCAAACGCTGTCCAGACTTGTCTTCCCTCATGTCAATTTCGTCGGAATGCTGTATTTATCTCTATCTGGGTTAGAGGACTTGGGAAAACTCTCAAAGGTGCAAGACTTGACAAGAAGAGGATGATTTGTCGCTGCAATCACAAGCTTCAATTTGCCTCCTGAAACGCGCGAGTTTTCCTCCACACTTATAATTACGAAACTCATACGCAGAGTCTCTATGCAGATCTGGGAATCCCGTGTCGTTTCTGGTGCCTCACCCGCCCCTCAAAAAAATTGAAGTCCATATTGGAATCTACACTGTGCTGGATCTTGAATCTCGTGCGGCATTGGACGGTCCGTTCTGTGGCTCTAAATTTTCGACGCTGCATCGGGAAATTTCTGGTTCTGTGCGCTGCCTATTCACGACTGGTTGCTAATCCGCGAACTTTTCGCTCTCGTCCCGTCACGACCGCTCGTCCCATCAGTCCGGTGTTCGACGTGCCGAGGGCCGTTGTGTTGCCGCTATGTCTGTAGGCCTTAGAAATATTTCTGCACATGAATGCATTCGCCCGGTGTTAACACAGGACTCGCCGCAAACTCGCCATGTTATTCAAACCGTAGTTCGGCAGGTCGCGGCACAGCTCGTCGGCAAACTTCCCATGGCGACTAGGGCTGGCAACCGTAACCGTGTAAGCACGGAATACGGTACCGTATTACGGTCACGGTCCCGTGTCCGTGCAGCTCGTGCGTCTTTCGTACGCGGTACGGGCACGGCTTGCGAATGAGCCGTGTTGACCGTGTCCGTGCATCAGCCTTTTGACAAATAACTTGTGGCTTGTTTGGCCTTGTCCGCTTGTGGACAAGCTCACAAGGTCAAAGCGTCGAGAATTCTCTGCTAATGAGGAAAGATCAAGCTCTCCAAAATATCTGCGGCACCGTTCCTTCACATTCTAAAAGGTTTGCCATACTCAGAAATGATCACCGATTTTTATTTCCCAAAAAAATATGGTGCCGTTGAGAGTCGAACTAGGGACCTTGTGAGATTTCAGACTTGGTTTGTGGGCTTGTCAGCTTGAGAGCTTTTTCGAGCTTGTTCGAGCTTGTTTGGCCTTGTACAAGCTCACAAGCTATCTGTCAAAAGTCTGATGTGGAGCCGTTACGGCCGTCTTTACGGCATCACGGCTTGGGGGACAAAATGGAGTTGCAATGCATTTCTTGCCGCCATCTGGCAGTGCGACCCTGCACTGTTACTGGCACCTCACAACCAAGTTGAACCAACTCCACTCTCTGTTTTTTCCCTCTGAATTCTCCTTTTAGGTGCACCACAATTCATTCGCTAGTTACTCCAGCCCTGACGCTGTGATTTCAAGAAAAATATAAATGCTGCTTTGTTCTTGTCAAAACAAGCCAGCTCATTCCCCCCACATCCGAATTGTTCCTGCTGCATTTTCGTCGACCCTCTTCTTGCCATGGCTGGCCCCGCACATCTCGTTCAAGTGCCAGACCTAGAAAAGCACATCCACCGGTATCATTGAGGTGTGTGTGATCTCTCTTCTTCGTGGAAATGACTCCAACTGTCGAAAGGGTACCTGTGGATGCCTCACACCTAGCAGCAATGCTGCTCTATCGTTCAACCTTTCCGCTGGCGCGTGGTCAACGTCTCGCTCTTCTGCCTCCCGCTGACTCTATTATTTGCTCTCCACATTTCCCGGGTGGTCAGAACCAATGTTATACTATCCACATTCGCTCGTACTTCCGTTGTCTCTCTCCTTGTGGTCTCGGGCTTCATTTTGCTTTTTATCGGTGCGTAATTTCGACTCCGATTGGATCCGAGCTGATCTGTCATTTATTCAGCGAATGCTGGATTCCCCGCCTTTATGCCGTATCAAGTGATCATTCAGCCAAAGCGGTCACTGACCTTGTCGGGGACAAACTATAGCCACTTACTTAACTCTAATAAAATATGATGCATTTTTTTCTGCCCTGACACAACCGTATCACCGTAATGACCGTAATTTTACGGTTACCATACTGTCCGATACTCGAAGTCATTGCTTCCGGGTCGTAATCCCACGGCCGTATCCAGCACGGCCGTGACCGTATACGGTACGGTTGCCAGCCCTAATGGCGACGCGTGACATCAACGTGATATCCTCCTTTTTTTTTTTTTTTTTTTTTTTGTGGAACGTTTGGGTAGGAGGAGCAAGAAACACAATGCGTTCTCCTACCGGGTTGTTTCTTACGTCCCCAGAAACCCGCCACCCGGTCCCGGGACTGACCAAGTCGGCCTGTCCTCCCCATTAGTTGGTAGCTAGGAATAAATATAACCTAGCCGACAGAGTGCCACCCGGGGAAATGCGCAAAACGCACACGCACCCGAACTAGTCGTGCACCGTGTGGGGCTTGGGTTAATTGTTCCGGCCCACAGGCAGCCTTCATCATGATCAACCCACACCCACTAGAACCCCGGTCACCCCGGTAAAATCCTCAGGGTGTCTGTCTTCATTCATCAGTGTCCCTTTCCAGGTAGTTAGCACCAATGATTTATTCAGAGACTTCTTGCCCCATTTCCTCGTATCCGTAAGTAGGCAGTCAATTTCGAGCCTGTTATTTATGGTCTTTTTCCATCGGTTGTAAATCTCCCGGTCAGATGCGCCGTCTCGTTCTCGGATAACCCTTTCGTTCCTCAGTTTCCAAATTAGGTATGCTGATTCGGACATAACGATACGGTACAGTCTGGACGCCTCAGCGTCCTCTTTCTTTATGGCGCCGCACGCCATGATTTCCCCGAAAGATGGCCTCATCTCATTTCCGGTTTTCATTGTCCAAACCTCGCTTGCGAGATCCCATATTTGGGATTGACCTGGTGCGTTACATCTTGTTAGGATGTGTTCCATGGTTTCCAATACTCCGCACTTTTTGCAGTTCTCCCGCTCCTCAAAGCCTTCTATCTTTTTCCAGTGGTCACCTACTTTGTAACCGTTGTGCAAGGTCATCCACAGAAAGTAACGTATTTTCCTGGTGAAGTCTTTATGTTTTGTTGCCCTCCAGATTGCCGTTGCTGGCGTTGACTCATTGTTGGCCGCCCCTTGGGCTAGACCCATGTTTCTCCTCGTTGCGGGCCTGTCTAGCACCTCCTGGTACGCCATAGTTTCCGCTCTCCTTTGTCTGATTATTTTATATGCCAGGGATTGAGTCATCACTTGAAGTTTTGCACCGGGTAAGACCAAGTCTTCCCTAATTGTCATGTCAATCATGTCTGGGGAAGGTTTCAATCGCCCCCTGTCTGCGAGCTTGTCAGCCGCTTCATTCCCCTCGTCACCGGCATGTCCTTTGACCCAGCCGAGGTTTGTCTGCGCTTTACGTTCCCGTAATCTAGCTACCGTTGTTTTTATTAGATCGCCGTTTGCTACCGTCATATAGCCTTCGTCTTCCCATTTCCTGAGATTGGTTGTGAGGCCCTCAATCATGGTCAGTGAGTCACTTTTAATTGTGAGAGGGACATCTTTCGGGCAGCTTTCAACACAGGCTTTGATTGCTAATATTTGAGCTGACTGGTTTGACGGTCCCAGTTCATTGGGGATCCGTATTTCCATATTGCGGACGTCTCCCACGCCAAAGAAGACTCCGCTCCCGGTTCTGGCATCGTCCATACCATTGTCCGTGGCCGAGCCATCCGTGTATGCTATGATGTCCTCCTCATCTGGCTCTGGCTCTAGTTGGTTATTTGGTGCCACATCCCCGCTCGTCGCTTTATCGGTGAAAATTCGAAATGCGTCCGCTAGCGACCCGCTGGTTGTTACCCGTCCGTCGAAGACTTTCGTGTCTTCGTCCAGTGGAGGTATGTCTTCCATCTCTGTCTCCCAGTCTTCTGGTTGGGGAAGCAGCGGGTTCCAATTGGGAAGAAGGGAATTGAGCATATCTCTTGCTCGTCTCATGTACCGGTTTGGGTCCCGGCAGCCGGCACTCCTGAATTCCACACATGTCGTGCATCGGCAGTTCTTGCCGTCTTTATGCCTCGCCGTTCTTAGCTTTAGTGCGAGGTTCTCCGCGTCTCCGGTTTTGTGCATTTCATGAGTTATTTTTAAGCATCGTATCACATCTTTGTGGTGTTGACCGCTGGTGAACAGTGTTCTCAATGCCGTCGATTTCTGGTGGAACCAGATTGGCATTTCCCGCTGGATTTCACGGGAAATGACGAGTCCATCCAGCCTTAGTGCTTGGTTTGTGGCGACCTTGACCATCGCCGCTAGCTCGGGTTTGAGTTCAGTCACCTTCGTGTCCCAGGATTGCAGGTATGTATTAACCCGTACTTCCATGTCAACATTTGAGTCTGCCTCTTGCGCTTTTTTGGCCAGAATTTCGTCGGCTACAAATGCCCACAGTGGTCTTTCATCTCCGAAGCTCAGGTACGACTTTAGCCATGTTACCGCTATCGCTTCGTTCCTCGCGACAATATCCAATAGGCCTTTTCCGCCTTGGTCTGCGGGTGCGTAGACAGCTTCCTCATTTACGGTGACATTGGTCTTCTCTTCCCACAGGAATTTCCGAATTCTCTTTTCCAATCGGGTCTCAGCCTCTTTTGGCATCCCTTGGAGTTTGGCCATATACTGGGTCATACCGCCTACCACCATAAGGATGATGAGGTGCCGGCCCTCCATTGTCGGACTCCCTTGGTCCCATTGTTCAAAGGAGGCATCTATTGTGGGAAATCAGGTCCCGCAGTAGTTCGAGCCAACCAGGATATATTCGAGGCCGAATGAGAGGGCGCCGGGGGATAAAGGAAAGCTAAGGAATGCGTCCATACGTGCGGAATATAAGTAAGAGAGGAGGACAGAAAGGGGGGTAGTGAGGAAGTATCAAGGTGATATAAATGCAATTCGGGGATAGCGGCGCACAACCGATCACTTTCTCAACACTCCCACTGAGCGTTGTGCGCCGCTGTACAGTCATTAGCGATACGGATGAATCAGAGTCCAAAAAAAGAAAGAAATTGTCCAAAGCTCCCACTGGAGCGGAACACGTATTAAAAGGCGTAGGTCTGAGCAATATTGGCGGTGGTGTCCGGAACGTCAGGCTCGGTGCATTCGCTCTGGAAGTGTCCCAACTTCCGGCACTTGTAACAAGTGATGCGTGATTTGTCTCGCATCGTGCGAGCAGCGAAGGCGGTCGGGGGGGTGTCGACGGCACCAGGCAGGGAGAGCGAATCTGCCTGGCGGGCTTCTTCATTCAACAAACGACCAATAACGAAGTCGAGATCGTCCTTCTGCGCGTGCGAGTCGAGAGAAATGATGAGAGTGTCGTAAGATGGGGGAAGTGACATAAGAAGCGTCGCGATAATCTGCGCGTCCGAGGGTTTGTCGTTGTAGAGGCGTCCGAGCTTCTCCGCAAGGCCGCGGACAGCTGCGATGTGAGCGCGCATGGTCCCTGGATCACCAGACTTGCGCAACGCATAGAATCTCTTCCACACGACCACAACCCCGCCCATAATACCCTCGTGTGTCTCCTTCAATCTCTGCCACATGCCTGCGGGGTCCTCCTCGAACTCGCGAACATGCGCAAACTGGGAGGGATCCAGCCTCCCAATGATCGTCGCGGTCGCAACGTCGCGCTTCGCAACCCAGGCCTTCACGGCTTTACTCCCGTTGCTTCCCAGTGGCCGCGGTTCGTCGCCCAAAACAATAGGCAACACACCTTTCCTCCGCAATTCGGCCCTGGCCTCAAACTCCCACTCATCATACGGCACACGGTCAGACAGCTTTGTCCCACCCTTCAAATCTCCAGTCGGTCTCGAGTCGTCCATCGGTCACAGTTCGGGCGGCGGCAAGCAACACAGGCGCCTCAGTCGGTCACGGTTACGGTTCAGTCGGCGGCGAGCAACACAGGCGCCTCGTGCAGTTACGGTTACGGTACAGTCGGCGGCAAGCAACACAGGCGCTTCGTGCGGTTACGGTTACGGTTCAATGGGCGGCAAGCAACACAGGCGCCTCGATGGTGGCGAGCAAACACAGGCCAGGTTTTATAAAGGGGAGAGCGAGGTTCAGAGAGAAGCAGAGGATGCGGCGCGGAGGCCCATAACCTGTGGGAAATCAGGTCACGCAGTAGTTCGAGCCAACCAGGATATATTCGAGGCCGAATGAGAGGGCGCCGGGGGATAAAGGAAAGCTAAGGAATGCGTCCATACGTGCGGAATATAAGTAAAGAGAGGAGGACAGAAAGGGGGGTAGTGAGGAAGTATCAAGGTGATATAAATGCAATTCGGGGATAGCGGCGCACAACCGATCACTTTCTCAACATCTATTTTCTCAGTTGTATGTGCCCAAGTTCCGACCTGGTCTACCCCGTTGCCAACCCACGCTCCTAGGGTTCGTATTGGCTCTTTTTCCGCTGCAATTTTTATATGCTCGGGTATGGCAGTGCCATCGATCCCGTTGACGAATCGGTTCGCTCGGACTCTGTCGCGGTGAGTGATTGAACCTATTGGAATCATTTCTGTCTTCCCAATATTAAATCTAACTCCCGATGCTATGCACCATTCATCGAGCACATTGGTCAGTGTACCGAAATCGTCACTGGGATCTAGATGCGCCATGGTGTCATCCGCAAACGGTGGTCGCGATTAGGGGTTCGTCTTTGTCTTTGATTTTAATCCCACTGAGGTTTGATTTGCGCAGGGATTCCGCCAATGGTTCGATGGCAAGGTCAAATAGTAGGCAGGACAAGGGGTCTCCCTACCGTACTCCTCGTGAAACACGGAAGGGGTGTTGGCTCTTCTCACCATTCACCATTACATATGTGAAGGCATCGCTGTAGAGGGCTTTGATCGTGTTGATGAACTCGTCCGGTATGTCATAACTCTTAAGTGCTTTCCATAGATAGTCATGCTCAATTTTATTGTAGGCCTTCTCTTGGTCTAATGCCACAATCAGGCCGTCAGTTTCCGTAGCCTCGGCCAGTTCGATAATTCGTTTTGTGAGCCAGATCTGGTCGTAGATGTGGCGTCCAGGCACAAATCCCGCCTGGTCCGGGTGTATCAGGTCTGGTGCAATTTCCGCCAATTTCACGGTGAGAGCTTTTGTGAATATTTTATAGTCTGTGTTAAGTAGCGATATGGGCCGATAGTTCGCAATGTCTGCTTTGTCATTCTTTTTGTATAGGGGGCACATCCAGCTTTCGGAGAAGGCAGTACCTCGTACCATCCCGTGGACTTCAATGTCGTTGTACACTAGCTGTAGCGCTCTTAGAATGTCGAAACCGGGCTTTTCTAGTGCATTGCGGTCTCATATCTTGCATCCAGAGTCTTCCAGAACTCGTACGTGAACCCGTTGAGGCCAGGTGCTTTGTTATTAGCTGATAGTTTAAGCGCTTGTTTGACATCGCTGCGTGTCAGCCTTCTACTAAGATTCTGTTTCTGGGATGCGGTGACCCGGCGAGCCGTTCTTGCCAATACCACTTCTATTGTGTGGTCCCGGATGTCGGGTGCAGTCTCCCTCCGGTCTTTCTGAATTTTATTGTGGTAGTTCCTCGCTAGCGTCGCCATCTTCTTGGAGTTGGTCTCGTACATGTACTCTGCTGGTTCTAGGTTGGCCGTGTTCTTTAGTAGGCGGTGTATTATATCTCTTGGTTTCTTTGGTCTGTTTATCATTGACCAGTACAGTACTTCCCGATGACTTCGCCTTCGAGTCTGTTGCGTACTTGCGCTGTCATTCTGGCCTCCCTGAACCGTTTCCTGTGCAGGGCAGCCAGTTTCTCTGTGAGTACTGCCCCGGATAATTTGATCTCTTCCTCTGATAGCGCGGGGGTCCTCCAGAATCGTTTTCAGCTGTGCCTCTGTTTCGTCGATTTCCTTGTTCATTTTAGGCACGACGATCTTAGCTAGGCGGCGTGCCTCATCGTACTCTTCGTCTTTCCAGGTTTCCAGATGGTTTGTGTGTTATATTCCTCGTCACGGAATCCCCAGACAGCAACCGCCTCGAGTCTCTGCAACAGTATTAATCCCTTCTCATGGACAGATTTCTTGAAGGCCGGGTGTTGTATTATATATAGTGGGCATACCCATCTCCCGTGTCCCAACGTTAGCGCCTTCTCGGTGGTCAGTTTCACTGTAACCATTCTGTGGTCAGTTTTGAGTCCTACGGATTCTATTTCCCACTCATATGCCTGTTCCATTAGGCTGCGCTTTATGTATATGCGGTCAATCCGGGATTGGGAGCCCGTGTGTACCTGGTGGTACGTATATGCCTTGGTTGTCGGGTAAGTGTCTCTCCAGCCATCTGTGAGGCCAAGATATTCTTTAAGACTATCAAAGGCAGAGACGGCGCCATCCGAGTCTTCGTGCGCAGGTAGTCGGTCGAGGGAATCCTCCACAAAGTTTGTGTCACCGCCCAATATGTCTGGTTTACTTATGCTCGGGTTGGATTCAAACCACTGTTGTATCGCTGTCCAGAAGGCCGTGTTCTCTCCTGGCGCATTAGGTGCATACACACCCAGGATGGACAGCGGGGGTCCCATCGTGTTGTGTTGTCTCAAGGATCATTGCACGCCCCGGTATTATTTCCCGAGTTTTAATTCCATCGGTTTTCAGCTGTCCCTTGCTAATAACTATCGCAACACCATTCGCGTTCGGGGTGTTCGGGTCCCGAGAGAAGTGCACCAGCAGCTGTCTCTTGTATACACTATTTATGCTATCAAGTCGTTCCTCGTCTAGGTGTGCCTCCCCCACTATGAGGATTCCTATTCTTTCGTGGCTCATTATCTGGTTTAGTCTCCACCATTTGTTGTCGTTGTGGTTAATATTCACGTTGCCATTCCTGCGAATATTCAGTGCAGCAAGTTTGATCGAGGCCTTTGTCGTCTTCTTCCCTCTCTGCCGGGGTACTGCGGAGTTGTTTACTACCGTCTGCGCCTGTTCTGTTCCCGTGGTGTTAGATCCCATCGTCTGCGGGAGAGGTGGCAGAGGTGCGTTCCTCCAACTCTCGTCCTGAGCGTCCATTAACATGAACATGGGGAGGTCTTCCTCCGGTGCCGAGCCCTGGCTCTGGCATGGCACACTGCCTACTGCTTGGGTTCCCCTAACTGGGGAAAGCATGGCCCCACCATTCCGGTGTGCGCTACTCGTGTTGTACGCATGCGGGGTGCTTGCAGCACTTAGACTGGTCTCGCCAGATGCACCTCTCCCCGTGGGATAGGTCATCGCACTTGCAGTGCGGAATCCGCTTGCAGCGGTTTCGTCCAAACGGACCGGGCCTAGTTGCACTGGCCCGTGGGGAGCGTGCAGCTCCCCCGCATCGAAGATGCCACCCCTTGCAGGGGTTGCGGTGGTCAGTTCATCATTGGGTATCCCAGGCATGCTCCCCGCTGACGGTTCATCGCAAGTAGGAATCTCCTCCGAATTTCCCGCTGCGTGTTCCCCACCCGAATGGGCGCCATCATCGAACATATGGTCGCAGGGGCCTATGTGACCACCGTCTCCTGCGCTCATCCTATTGTTCGCCATGCCTGTGAAAAAAAGACCGTTAGTGTTTGAATTTTGGGGATTTGGATTTACTATAATTTTTTTTTTGGCAGCATCCTTCCTCGTTCTGCTAAACGAGAAGCTCGACTGCCGGGAGGGGTTGGCCAAGATTCGATCCCTGTGCCTCTTGGGGGCACGGTTCTCTCCTCTTGACCTGCCAGGACTGCTGGCCGGCGGACCCCAGCCTAAATAAGCTCCGCCGTTGCATGGTATTTAGGACGGTACAGTTACCGTCCCTCGGGACCATACTAACCGAACCTTACCCGTTTCCTGTCCCGCAAGTAGCAGCAAGCGGCGGTAGATTTGGCGGGGTCGGTTTGCGCTCGCTTTGTGGGCGTCTTATTCCAGTCCCAGAACTGGGGCTTCTCTTGCTTATGTGCTTATGTACTCGATGTTGAGAGAAGAGGGGGGAGGGGGTTCATTCGCAAGGATAAATAATTTACATTAGCTATGGCGAATGACGGTGGGTATAGACTACATGGTGTTGTAGTTACTCCGTGTATATCGTCCATGCTGTACGTGCGCGTAGTGGGAAGAACAGTAGTAAAGTGAATTTGGAGACCGCTTGCTCGTGCGGCGCCCAGCTAGAAGCGGCAGCGGCGTTGGTTATGTCCGCGCGAGGAGGAGGGCGCGTCATCATGCGGGCGAGCCCCGGGTTTGCCCTTCACCAGGGCGAGGATGCCCTCCCTTCCAGGCTTGAGGACGTCCTTCGTGCCGACGAAGTCGGTCAGACTGCGGTAGGGGCAGGTATCGGAGTGGTGGTCTTCGAGCTTGCAGATGTAGCAGAGCGCGAGGCGGCGAATGTTGTCGCTGGCGGCTCGGTTTGGGGCTACCGATGGGGGGTGAACTCGACGAGACCGGAGGCAAACTTTGTGTTGCGGAAGAGGTCACAAAACCTCTCCCACGTCGCGTGGTCCTTGGTGAATGGGCACCCATAGATAACCCAGATGGGCTCGGTCGGGCTTTCCAGGTATGTGGCGCGAAGCATCTCCGCAAAGTCGAAGACTCGTTTGTCCGCCGCGCCAGGTTCGTTTTGGGTGGCGTGAGCGATGGCAGTGCGCAGTGGCCCCTGCTCAAAGACGTGGACAGCGACCGCTCCACGAGGAACAGCTGCGGAGAGCGGCGCGATGGAGTTGCAGCGGAACTGGCCGAGGCACCAGGATTGGTGGCCCATGTCGACCTTGCTGACGTGGACTGTGAGGTCCTCGTTGCACGCAATGAGCTCATGTCTGGCTACCGAGTCTCGTACTTCCTTCGTGGTGCATTGGCCGACGAGCACCCACGGCGGGTGGTAGAGGGGATTGCCAGCGGAAGTTCGCCTTGTTGGTGTCGTCGGCAGACGGGGGGTAGATCGCGATACCCCCGACGCCGGTGACCTGTTCTAGTTGCTTGGCGAGGGTCAGTCGCCGTGTTCCGGTATCGATTGTGGAAGTGGTGTCCGCCCAAGAAGGGCATGAAGAGGATGAATCGGTCGGGGTCGCTGGCGATGAGGTCGACGACGTGTTGGAGCGCATTCATCATCATTGTCTCGTGTGACATGACGAGGCGGGCACCGCCGCCAGCGTGCTTCTGGAAGGGGACTCCGGCATGGTCGTCGGGGCCGGTGGGGTTGAAGCCGTCGTACGGGATGTGGGGGTCTTCGTCGCAGTGGGTCGGGGTCTTCGCACCGAAGCTGGGGTCGCGTACGAGCACCCCACAGTCGGTGTCATCCTCCATCAAGACGTCGGAGTGTGCAGATGCTGCGGGGGATACGGAGCGGCTCACAGGGGGGAGCGATGCGGGCAGAGAGGGCACTGGTGAGATGGATCCGGAGTGGCTGGGCAGGGATTGTGACGGAGCTGAGTCGGCTAGAGGTCGACAGAGGGTTCCGGCACACGAGAGAGAGAGTTAAAGCAGATATTGCTGGGTAGTCAGACCAGCGGCAAGTAAGTGGCGTAAGAGTTAGATTGACTAAAGAACTAACTACTACAAACAGGTTTATATACGTCGTTAGGACAGACAGGAGTATAGTGATGGAAGGAAAGGGGAGGTGAATAATCCGTAGTGGATCTCGGCATAGCCGGCTAGATAGGTAGATCTGTGTAAGCGAGAAATAAGTAAATATTGCGTGAGGGAAATAAGTAGGAAAGAAATAAGGTGGGAGCGAGGCGTTACATCCGCCCTCCAGATCACCGCAAGGGGATCTAAGTCTGCATCGCGCTACCGCCGCTACCAGAAGGGCCAGACCCATCATCCGGCGCCGACTTCTTCAACTTTCGATCCAAATCCTCCACCGCCTTGCGCTTCCTAGCGAGGGCGTCCGTGAGACCCGTGAACGTCTCGATACTCGTATCCCCGAGTCCCCTCTTCTCCGCCTGCCGGCGGTAATAGCCCTTCATGGACCAGCGCTGCTGATCCTCGGCGAGGCGGTTCGCATTGTCGCGGAACATCTCCGTGACCGCAACGTGGCCAGGAGGGACGAGAGGTTGATCCGAAGTGTCGGTGTCAGATACGAAGAAGGCCGCGGGGCTCACGAGGGACATGCCATCGGGGAAAACGAGTTGGCCGTCCTCGATGTAGGGCCAGAAATAATTCGAGCCATCCGCCTTGTTCAGGGACTTAGCGAAGACCTGGTAGAACGCAGGCTGGACTTCGGGGATGTCGTCACCAGTGATGAGAACGACGGCGTAGTCGATGAAGTGGCGAACGGTACGGGAATCCAGAGTAACGGTGTAATCAGGAAGCTCGATGCGGAAGTAGCGCTTGGTAAGGCGCTTGAGAGCGTGGTGCTGGCGGTTAAATTCGAGGAAGCGAGGGTCGAGGTCGTTGGGGGCGCCGAAGCCCGCATCGAAGATAGAAAAGATGGCCATCGTAGACGAAGATGTGGAAAGTGTTTTGAGTTCGTCACGAAGTTCCCCAGCCTTATAAGCCCAAAAGCAAGACATCCCTATCGATCCGAGATATAATTGCTCCTCTTGCACAGGAGGCCGCCCTGATCCATGCGGCAGTTCTGAGACGTCGGCAGCCCCTATAGCCTCCAGGTACTCGGATAGGGCTTGCAATTTCTTGGCTTGTTCATAGGGCATCCAGGACTTGTCGCCAGATTTCCACAGGATCTCAAATAGAGCCTTGGAGCGACGGCCGTAGTGGCTTACAATCCGATCCACGGCCCATTCATTCGTTTCATCATGGCCTGAGATTCCAAGTTGACACTCCAAGCGACCCGGGAATCGACGGTCGTCATTTGGGACATGAACCCTCAGGAGAGAGGAGTGGAACACGTCGTGGACTCCGCGCTGTCTCAGTTTATCCGGCAATTCAATCTGGAATGAATTATTCCCGAAGTCCCGCAGTATGGAGTAAGGGCCAATGAATTTCGGAATAAGTTTACGGGCGAGCCCCTTTTCAAACTTGATGTTCTTGGACGATAGATAGATCAGGTCCCCTTCTTCAAAGGGAGCTGGTTGGCGCTTGCGGTTGGCAGTACGAGTTTGCTTGACACGCGCTGCGATTATGCTGTCATGAGCAGCCATAATAGCAAGACGGCGTTGCATCGCAAAAGTAGCAACGCCGGGAAATTCACCCGAGCGATCTGAGTTCCACAGGAGAGAACGAGGCATACGGCCCGTATCGAGAAAGAAAGGAGCATAGCCCGTTGTCTCAGACCTAGCGGAATTAATTGCGAACTCAACTGTAGGGAGCTTATTCACCCAGTCCTTCTGCTTGGGATTGACGCACTGGCGCAGCATCTGAGTCACCGTGCGATTTGCGCGCTCGGTGCTTCCATCGGTTTCTGGATGATACGCGCTAGACATCCTAAGTTTGACACCAATCAGCTCGTGCAGTCGTTTCCAGAAGACGCTTGTGAATAGCGAGTCACGGTCGCTCACGATGGACCTTGGTAGTCCATGCAGCTTGTATACGTGTTCGAACATCAACTCGGCCATTTGACGAGCAGTGTAGTTGATGCGCGCAGAGACGAGATGAACTCGACCCGTCAGTAGACAGATAACCACGACGATGGAGTTAAAGACACCGTCTCGATTGCGAGATTCCGGGAGCGGACCCACAAAGTCCACGCCAATGGACTCCCAGGGTTGTGTAGGCGGGTTCAGAGAGAAGAGATGCCCGTAGGGCTTCTGGTTGCTAGGCTTGCTCCTACGACACGTAGAACAAGATTCACAAAAGCTCCGAGTATCCTCAACCATCTCTTTCCACCAGAAGTGGTCCCGCAGATAGTCGAGGGTCTTGCGAAGCCCCAGATGGGCCAGTATCGAGTGAGCCTCCGATATCACGATCTCCCGAACATTGCGATCCTGATAAGCGATTTTCGGGACGCAGAGGACCCGATGGTCGACGTCTTTGAGGTAAATCAGCCCGTCAGTAACCTCGAAGTTGCGAAAGTCCTTGGGAGACTCCAGAATCTTCTGAAAGAACGAGTCTTCGCCGTAGTTGTTGGCCAGAAGCTTCGCTAAGTCGAGACCATGCCATCCAGAGTTAATGGCGTTGAGCAGCGAGTCGTCCATGTGTTCTAGTTCGTCGTCGGATAATGGTTCCGTCCCGAGATCCGCATCCACGGGCGGATCTGCGTCTTGACGTGACAGATCAGTTTTGATCCCCGTGCTGTCAACGGCCTCTTGCTTCTTGCTTCCTTGTTTTGATCTGGCGCTCTTTGGATTCGAGTTTTTGGATGTACCCCCGCCCTCCTTTGGGTCCGTACGGGTAGGAGTAGAGTCTGACTTTGCGTCGGGCCCAAATCTAACCTGCTTTGTCTTCAAGCCGGGTGTCAAATCCTTGGCCTTATCCTCGGGATTTTCGCTAGTTTTCGCCGCCCGCGCCATCGAACGAGTAACGCGGTCGCTACTGGTGAGAGCCATGGCTTCCAGGCCAGCAAAGACTGGCATGCTGATGGAATTGATATCCAGGACATTGTTATCCACTATGTCGTGATAGGTGTACTCGGATCGCGCACGGACGGTACCAGGAGCTTCATTCGAGTAGATGCGGGACAAAGCGTCGGCGAGAACGTTCTCGGTGCCAGGTACGTACTTCACATCGAAATCGAAGCCGGAAATTTTCTCAATCCAGCGGGCCTGTCTCCCCGATAGATTTTTCTGGTTCAGTAAGTGAATTAGACCCTTGTGGTCCGTTACCCAGGTGAATTTACAGCCTTGAAGTATATCGCGATGCCTAAGCATCGCCTCTATACCGGCGAGCATCTCGATCTCGTGTACGGGGTAATTTTGCTGAGCTGAACTCAACTTGGCAGAAAAGAATGCGGCCACCTTGGCATTGTCCCACTCGTTACCCTGGCACACGACTCCGGCGATCCCAGTAGCACACCCGTCGGTTACGAGCCAAATCGGAGGTGCACCAGGTTCATACCTCAACGCCTTTCGATGATGGTCCTGTCCCTCAGATACCAGACGTTTCACATCTTCAAAAGCCCGTTGGTGAGTGAACTCCCATCGAAAAGGCACCGAGTCGCTGGTTAAATTGTGCAGGATTCCCATAGGAATGCGAACCTCGGGTAGGTCATCCGCAAGATAACCCGCCGAACCGAGGAATCCACGAAGTAAATCGCGATTCGTCGGTGTTTTCCAATTTAACACAGAGTCAATTTTGTGGGGGTCCATGCGGATGCCCTCATCGTCGACGACTCGACCAAGTATGCTCAATTCCGACCTCAAAAGTTGAAGCTTGTGCGCACTCAGGTAAAGCTTCTCGCGTTTCAATATGTCGATCACCTTCTTGACATGCTCAACGTGCTCCTTCAAGGTATTGGAGTATATAATAATGTCATCAAGATACACGTCCATGAAGCGGCCGATGTAATCTCCGAACAGGTAGTTCATCAAGGTCTGATAGGTCGCGGGTGCGTTGCAGTCTCCTTGCTGTAGTACGAGACTGACCATATTCCCGTCCGGGGTGCTGACGGCAGACCGAGGTACGTGCTCAGGAATGATACGAATCTGTTCATACGCATCCTGACCATCAATGAGCGAACGGAACTTGCACCGCGAGGCACGCCGCAAGATTCCCTCCATATCCGGCAGGGGTGAGCTCATCTTCTTCGTATTCGCATTCCGGGCTCTTAGGTCAACAACTACCCGCAGTTTCAACGAATCAGACTTGACCTTCGGTATCAGCAGCATTGGGGCAGTATTGCTCGCGTTAGAGACTTCCCAGCGGCCGTTTTTGAGGTAAACTCGGCGCTTCTCATCCCACAGACTCCTCAACGCTTCAGGACAACGAGAAGGCCGCCAAGGCAAGATCTTCTCTTCATCTATGAGAGGAATGGTATGGTTTATTGCGCGAAACGGCGGTAGACCCGTCTCCTCGGCTGATTTACATATAGGTTTGGCATACTCCATCAGCTCGTCGCGCGCAGCCTGCCAGACGTCCTCCTTCAATCCCGTTGCTCCAGAAAATACCTTGGCAGTGGCGACGCCTTCTAAAGGTACGGATTCAGCGCTTCCGATGCAAACCCGAGAGGGATTTAAACCGATGCTTACCTTGTGTTGAAACAGCCACGCCGTACCTAAAATCATGTCGTACCCGCTGATATTAGCGACGAGAAAGGTGCGTTCCTCCGTGATGTCCTGGTATTTGAACTTAACATTGACGGAGTGGTTGATCTTCGAGCGCGAGCCTTGAACTGCGAGCTGCAAGGTAAGTGGATCCTCCAAGTTTTGGCGCCTGATCCGCAACTGATCCACTAGGGAGCTGGAGACGAGATCACCGAGCGATCCTGAGTCAACCAGAGCCCGAACGGGCTCGCCATTGACGTGTACTACGATAACGAGAGGTCTGGCGACCGTGCGGTTGGCTAGTTTCGGAGTGGAAGCGGTACGTGATATACCCTTCACGCTATCGGCAGGAATCTGAACCCCGTTGCAATGGAGGATGAAATCGCCCTCCATTTCGAAGCTAGGTGGTTCGTCGAACAGCGATCCGAAAAATCCTCCGCTGCCGCCGCCCCTCCAACCGTTCCGGACCTCATTCTCGCGGATCTCGCATTTCAGAAGGCGCTTTATCACCCAACCGGCAAGATCAAGGCGAGGATTCAGAAGCTTGGCCTCGGAGATATGCTCATGTAGGTCCCTTCCACCCATGGGGATTATAACAATGAAATCGTCGGGACCTTCCAGATCGTCTTCGCCAGGCTCCTTGAGTATCCTCTCAATCTTCACCAGGTTCATCAGGGGTACGTCTCGGCCCACATCAAGGAAGTATTGCTGAACGGCGTCCGCCAATAACTCCTCGATAGGAAACTCGTGGATCGGCAGAGCGTCCCTGTACTTCAACCGCAGGAGTTTTGCACGCTGGTGAGCGTACCACTCGACCATGTAAAACGAAGGCTGGCGAAGATAATCCATGGGTAGGACTACCACATCATCAAAGTAAGCATCTTCGATGGTATAAATATCTTCGGCGGCCTGAAGCACGCGGAACCTTCGTGAATCGCGTCTTTCATCGGACCAGGGCACCTGTTCGTCGCCGGGGTAAGGTTGGAAGAAATCCAGCAGAGCGGCGACGGTATTTCCGACAAGATCACCCAGTGGGCGAGGTCTTCTTGGTAAGTCTCCACTTCGCGGTGTTCCAAAGGTCTCCGCGGCCAATGCCCAAAGCTCAAGGCGATCTTCTAGAGTTTCACCGGGATCACCCGGCAATACTGGGCGCCCTCGTTCGTACCCGTCATCTCCATCCGAAGAGCTAGAGCTGGACTTGGAACTGCTGACCGTTCGCAGATCTGGCATATCCGGATCGGTATCAGATTCCTCGGAACCTGATTCAGACGAGTCGCTAACGGATTGCAGTTCAGGTATGATATCCGTGTCCGAGTCACTGGCTGACTTCAGCGAGTCAGATCCTCGGTTGGAATCCGACGGGATCAGTTCAAATTCGGAGGAACTTGACAATCCCGACGGGATCTGTTCAAATTCGGAAGAAGTTGATTCCGCCACGGAGTCCGTATACCAGCGCTCTAGATCAAAGGAGTGGTCCTCGAGGGATTTCTTGGGCAAGGTGAGGACCGTACCAATGTTCAAACATGACACCAGGAGGTCATCGCCTTTTGACCAGACCTCAAAGCTGTCCATGGCGGCTTCGATGCCAATGGCTTTAGCCTCCCGATGTTCAAGGAGGAATCGGACGGCGACGGTCTGCGCCTCGCGCATTTGGCCGTGAGTGAATCTCTCTTGGTCAACAAAGTCTCGGGGCTCCACACCAGTTTTATCCAACAGCGTCATCATATACCACAATGCCGGGTAGAACTCAGGGTCGTGTAGCAAGTCCGAGGTTATGAAACAGTCATCGTCGCGGACATTGTCCATCAGTACGTATTCCTCGTCCGAAATCCGGTACAGAAGGAACCGATTTTCCTTGTACAGGTCATCTTCCGAGCAAGGCGGGTCCCCAGGGTACGGTTGCGCCGCGTGAAGCATCAGAGTAGCGGTGAGCGCATACAGATCTCCGATTGGGTTCTTGGGTAAGTCTTCCGAGTCAGTCTCGCAAAGAGAGCTTTTATCTGAAATAAATTCAAATTCGGCGGTAGAATCGAAACTTTGAAGTTCCTGTTCCCCGCCCTCCTCGACTCTACCAAGACTTTCGAACTGTACCGAGCCCACATGCATCGTTTCCAGCACCTCGGTGCTTTCATAGAGCGCGTCACGAGAACTCGATGCAGTACGTAGGCTAGCGGCGTGGGCACTGAAACCCGGGGGTCTACCCTTATTTTTCGAGGGTACAGACGTTGCCTTTGGGCAGTTTCGTGCCAAATGGCCCGGTTCTTCGCATCTGAAGCACAGTCCCTTAGAGAGTAGGTCGTTCCTCTTCTGCGCAGACATTGCTTTCTCAGGTTCAGATTTCCCATTTTTTCCAGCAACGCCCACAGCGGCGGTCCTCAAAACCTCTTCACGAGATTTATTGGGGTTCGCACGCCCTCCGCGTCCACGTCCGCGGAAACCTCCACGGAACGCGTGGCCGCTGCGCTGGGGTTGGCCGTTCTGGGTAGGCGGGTGGGATTTCTGAGGTGTGGGTTGTCGAGGTGCGTAACCTCCAGTATCCCGTCCTTTTGAGGCCAACTTCAGCAACACTTCAGACTGCTCGGCTGCTTTGACAATCACATCCCACGTCGATACCTCTGGATCCAATTCTTTGCGGTAAATCTCGGTTTGAATTGGAAAGCTGAAACTATTGAACAGTTGAACGATCTTTTCCTGGGTATCTTCCAACCCAATGGTATTATAGATCTCTGACCATTCAGCGACGTGAGCAGCGACATCCTTGCTCCCCTGATAGCACCTATTTAGACGTTTCCGTTGATTGTTACGGAAATCAACAGGGAAACAAAATTCAAAGAGCTCAACGAAGAACTTCTTCAAGTCCCATGCCTCCTCGTCCGGTACGACCACTTGATTATAAAAATCAAGTGCCTTGCCGTCCAAGTAATACGACACGAAGAAGACTTGTTGTTCTTCGGGGACGCGACCCATCTTCACGTAAGTCTTTGACTCCCTCGCAAAACGCTGAATCGCGTTCGCATTAGGTTCACCATTATAACGGGATGGGGGGATGGGACGCAGAAGCATCTTCTGCTTCCTATCATCCCCGCGTCGTCGTTTAGATGATAGCCGTGGGCTAGACGCCCGCCGCCGCGAAGATCCAGTCCCACCAGGATGCGGAGACTTCGAGCCCTCGTCTGAGCTCGAGCTGGAATCGTCTGATGGGTCGGAAGGCGGCGGGTTCATGTTCCCCGACTTAGGAGGTGGGTCTCGCAATGCTCTATCAAAGAAGTTCTGAGCAGCAACCCTCCCCGGAGTGATCCCCCGTGAGATGGGCCTATCAGGCGTGCTCAGAACGGCAGAAATCGCCGGCGTATCGCCGGACAACGACTTCTCAGGTCTCCTTTCCCCCGCCTTCACTTCAAGATTGCTAATCTTCTTCAACAGTAGCGTATAAATATCTTGAGGTGTCAGTCCGGACAAAATATCACGGTCGTTCGACTCGTGAGCAGTGGCGAGGGTAGGTGGTTCAACTATCTCGGGTTTGAACGACCTCAGCATGTTTCACAACAGGCTGAATGGGAACCTCGGTGGGAAATTTAAGGGAGACGCGTGCGCGCGCTGCGTCTTCCGCCTTGGATTTTTTCTTCCCAGCCTTGGGACTCTTCGAACGCTTCCGCAGTTTCTTAATCCTCGGGGAAGCGGGTCGAACGGAGACTTCGTCATCAAACTCAAGGTGAGGTGTAAATTCTTCTTGTTTAATGACACGGTTAATCTCGGCGTAGTTGAGCAGCGCCTCGCGCTGTGCTCTCAACTCGGCTTCTGAAAAGTCTGCGAGAGACATTACGTCTCCCCAGTTTCCAGGATCAGGGCCCTTGCCCTTGTTCCGAGATGGGCCCGCAATCGGGCTCGGGATGAAATCGTCTTCATCCTCGACTTCTTCAACTGTAACCCGGCGCGACCGAGGTTTCTCGACAGTTGGGTGCTCAGGTGCGTTACCCCGAGTACCAATCTCCTTGATGCTCTTGGCAGGAGTCGTGATACCCCCCTTTCTGACCAATTTGACGTTCTCCTGAGTTTCAGGCACCAAAGGTACCGATTTGCGTTCCATCTCAGCACGAAGCTGATCCAGATACGCCTCTTGACGACGAACTAAAGTTCCAAGCTCGTCGACGCTCAGCTCATGAGTCGCTTGCGCGACGGTGGATTCGGTCTCCGACTCGGACGCATACGAGTCGGTCGCGGAGTAGTCAGAAGCATAATAATTACTGTAGTTATCGTTGCTTCTATTCAAACCACGACGCTCCCGATGCGACCGGGACGTCTTACGAGTGACAGGAGTCCAGCCCCCGTCGTCGTCGACATCAATGAGCGGCACTGGGTCCTCCCCATGCACGCCGTCGTCCACCTTGCTCACAGAGAGCGAGGGCAATTCAGAAGATATATCTCCGGCAATTACACCGGGCGAGTTCTCCGCCACCGAAGTGACGGGCAAGTAACTCATCGCCGAAGCGACGGCTGGTCTCACTGCCAAGGCAGCGGTGGGGGTATTAAGCTCCTCAGCCTCAACCGACCCGAAGGACAGGTTGGTGGGGGAGAAGAGGGGCTTGGGAGGGGGATAAATGCCAGCCAGAGTGGCGGCACGGGTATGGCGAGGGCTACTCACCGTGGACATACTAGTTCTTTAGTCTTTGGGGGTGTCTGCGGCTGAGGGGTAGACTTGGTTGATCAGACCAGGTGGAAACCAGCAGAGCAGCGACGAGTTCGAGCACTTAAAAAGATGTGACGGAGCTGAGTCGGCTAGAGGTCGACAGAGGGTTCCGGCACACGAGAGAGAGAGTTAAAGCAGATATTGCTGGGTAGTCAGACCAGCGGCAAGTAAGTGGCGTAAGAGTTAGATTGACTAAAGAACTAACTACTACAAACAGGTTTATATACGTCGTTAGGACAGACAGGAGTATAGTGATGGAAGGAAAGGGGAGGTGAATAATCCGTAGTGGATCTCGGCATAGCCGGCTAGATAGGTAGATCTGTGTAAGCGAGAAATAAGTAAATATTGCGTGAGGGAAATAAGTAGGAAAGAAATAAGGTGGGAGCGAGGCGTTACAGGGATGCTGTCCATGCCCGCGGGGTGGTTGGCTGGGGACGTACACTGTTAGTCTCATGTTATTCAGAGGTATATGGGTTTACTTGTTCTGTGTCCTGGGAGAGTTCTCCCTCCTCGAGTTCTTCCTCCTCGGTGAAGGCCAAGGGGGTCACAGAGTGGGTGACGAGGCCGCTCTGAGTCCTGTGTGCGAGCTGATACCCGAGGCTGAAGGGGTCGTCGTCGGCGTTGAGAGCGGAGCCGCTGGGGAGTGAGCTCTTGCGAGTGGCAATCTGGTCTTCAGGTGACCGGAGGTGACGCTGGTTGCGTGCAAAGGAGTTGTCATCCGTGTGCTTGACCTTGCGGGTCTTCGTGGGGGTGGTGTTCTGGGGGTTGTCGATCTCCAGGGCTGACTGAGGAGAAGGAGGGTGGGTGGGTGGTGTAGAATTGGGCGCCGAGACCTTAGTGTCCAGTCGCGTATCTTGTATTGGGGCACTCGTTGTGAGGGGCGGGTTTGCACGGCCTTTGCCGGTTATTAGCTGCGTGTATGACAATAGAGATTATGCAGATTCTACATTATTCTGCACGCTACGCGCCCGGTGTTACTCCCCATTCCGTCTTCTTGGTCGCTGAATTCGGTTTAGTGCATCGCATGAGCGGCGCGTGTTTGCGATCATCGCTCGGTCCCTTGTCGTGCGGGCCTCGCCACGCTGGGATCTGCGGGTACGGGCAGTCTGCGGTCTGGTGGTTTCCAAGTCTGCACATGCGGCATGGCGCATCCATCAGTTGTTCGTGCTGTAGTCGCATCCTCGTTGGCTCAGTCTCGTCATGTTCCTGCCCCGAGGCTCTAGCCGAATGTACCAAGTAGCGAATGGTTTTCCCTCTCTTTTTCGGGGTTAGGCTAGCAGCGTAGGCGGCTCAGTTCTTTATAAATTGCTGAGGTTGTAGCGTGCCTGATCGTCGTTGGCGCGTGGTCGTCATTTGGCCTAGGGCGGATAGGGTGTTAACGCTGATGGACCTTGTTTCGTGCGCACACATCCGCTGCGCTCAATTCCCGTGGTGTCTGATCGCTTACGCGACATCGGACCTCAGGTCCGATGCTTGGACATCGGGGCGCGTGGAGGTGGTCGCGACGTATGCGAGCGGCCTGGAGCGATTGGGGGTTTGGGAAGAAGGGGGAGGACATACTTACATGAATACGTCGTTGGACTGTTCGACGGTGGATCCCAGTTCCGGCGCGAGTAAACTTGTGACTGTACACGTGGCTCCGTTGGGGCCAGGAGAAATTTTGCGTAGCCCCGAGGGCTTCCGTTCGTGGGGAGCGGCCGTCTCCCGATGCACGGGGGGGTATGGGTCGGGGAGGCCGACCTATAATGCCTCAGACGGCAGGTTGGGCTTGCAGCGCTCGAGTTTGCGATAGGGATTCCGTTGGCAGCTATACGCTCCGGGAACCTGGTCGTATCGACCACTTCCCCTGGCAGGGGGCCCGCGGAGCGGCGGTCGGGGTGCTTGCAGCTCCCCTACGCTGCTTGCAGCAGCGGACGCAGCCCCGCGCCCAGAACCCGCCCCCACACCCAAGGGCATGGTGGTGGTAACTGGTCACGACATCGCGAAAAAGTGGAGAAACATGTAAGGCTGTGCATTGCTATACAAGGCACGCAAAGTGCAAAAAGCTTGGCCGCATTGTGAAGAACTCAAACAGGTATATAAAGAATCTAATTTCTTTGCAAAGGCGATAAAAAGGCTTGAAAGCATGGTGAGCTTGCCCAAGGCTGCTTCCGATACACCAGGCCATTACACTATTCAAGGCTGTCGATGCTATTTGAATCGCACCATATAAATGCCAAAAACACGATATCATTAGAGAGGTTGTGGTAAGCCACCATGAGCCATCTGATGGCTTTTCCGGCATGTGCATTCGGGTGGCTTCGGGGCACCGTTGGCTTTGTAAGGTCATAGATTAATGATGTATGCGCTCCACTGTTGACCTCTCCCACACCCACTATGCCCCCTCAAACGCGTGCCTGCATGCTGCGTCCCGCCTGAGACCTCACCATCGCCAACAAAATGTATGACTGAGTCCCCATCACCCATGAAAGAAAGCGAATGAGATGCAGACTTTGTAGCAGAGAGTCCAAGTGAAGCTGATGAGGCCGATGAGAGTGGTGAGGATAAAGATGAAGCGGATTCGGATCTTGAGTGGTCTAAGCGCAGTCTAGACTCGAGGATGGCTCTCTGCATGGTTGGTGGTGTGAGGGTGGTCTATAGTCCGACATGAGGCTGCCAGGAGGCTATTCTCGAAGCCACCTAAAAGCCACCCAAATCCGGAAACCACCCAGATGCACATGCCGGAAAAGCCATCAGATGGCTCGTGGTGGCTTATCACAACCTCTCTATTGATTATGAATAAACACAATGTAACAACGGGATACGGATTGGGCGAGCCCAGTGCGACCCCATTGTGATGTATTTGTACAACGGCGCGGAGTGTGGGTAGTGCGTGCCGGAGGAGATGGAGTGGCGGTGGGGGGTAACTGAGTTGGCTGAACGTGAACGGGTCGAGAGCGTCGCCGGCAGAGGCGTTGATAGTCGAGGAGCAGTGCCGGCACTTGTCACCTGTCGAAGCGCGGCTGCCAGACGCGGACTTATCGATCTTGCGTATGGAACTTGACGTGCTTGATCAGAAGATCCGGCTTGAGGGATGAACGAACTTGCTGAACGTTGAGGATATCTGCACTTGCAGTCTTGCGCTTGCGGTCATCTTGCACTTGCGGTAATTCGCGGGCGAAATATGGGCATTGAGGAGAGGGGAAGGCCAAGGTAGGTGTTGCAACTTGAGCTTGCGCCATATGGATACCCGCCGAGCCGAAAACAGACCTGTAGCGAGGCAGGAGTAATTTCGTGTACACAGAGTGGGTGTATTTGAGGCCGGAGAAGATCAGGGCTGATTGAGACTGTTGCATTTTCATCCAGAAAGCTTGATGTGAGTGCTTGGGCAGGACTTAAGCAGGACGGGCGGAGACGGTGAGGGGGGAAAGCAAGGAGGGGATGGCGTGATCGCAAAACGAACTTCGTGACTCATTGATTGATCTGCTTCTCGCGCACGGGCGGGCCTTTCGGGAGATGTTTTTCCGATGATCGACACGAGGATAGGCGATGGCCGCACATCTCCCAGCCAACACCCTCAGCTCGCTCGCATTTATAGATTTGTGGCACTGAACAAGGGAAAATTAGGTGTGTTCTCGACTCGGCACCGACGAATTAGTATGATTGAAAATTGAGCGGTATTCAACTTGGATATCACAAGCGGCCAACAGTGCTCAGAGTACTTATATACAGTGTGGCGCGCGAGAAGTCTTCGTATGCCAAAGGCACTGAGCTTTCCACAGATACTACATACCTTTATAATAGCATGGGAACCTGCCATAGGTATAACATGCTGATGAACACCTTTGCAAAGCTTTGTAAAGGCAATATCAGGCAGACAAGCGGCATAAAAGGCTGGTAAAGGCTTTGTAAGGCACATCTTGCTCGCTGAACCCCAAAAGGGCTCACAAAGTTTCCCACCTTTTGGTGATGGAGACCCTCCTGACATCCTCCTTTCTCATCAAGCCGTTGCGCACCCACACACTAGATGTTCTGCGCTCATTCCGCCCGAAGTCGTCAGTGTTGCGCCACCCTTGTGTCTCTTTTAGATCCTCACTCGCGGTCAAGACTTTGTCCCACTGGCGACATTTTCAATCCTGCTTTTGTCGGTCTTCTCACCGAGTCTTCCTCGCCTCAAGGGCCTTCTAATCGTCTCCTATGTGGCTCGATTGTTCTGTGGGCTATCACCTACGTTACAGACATGCAGGAAAGTCGATTCTATTTTTATACTAATTCATCTATGGCCGTGGCGGAAGCCGAAAGGAGCAGGAACAGATGCACCTGGTAACCAAGTGCGCCACAGGTACATTTGACGAGGCAGTGGGTGCCCAGCTCCAACCAGTGAAGAACCAACTACTTCACCCGGAAAAATCATCATGTAGGCGATGGACAGGATGCATGCCCAACTTTCGTACTAGTACTGTTCGGTCCCGCTCAATTGGATCTACCGCTGCCGGGTTTATAATTCGGGGGGAGGATGTCTTTCCGATCATCCCCCCCTCCCCACGCATGCCGCTCTCATTCGGAACTCTGGTCGGATCCGTCATGAGCGATGTGCAGTTTGGCATCGCCATTGCAGGGCTGATTGTACTCCTGCTTACGCATCGGGTCCTCTGCCGTAGCAGTACACTTCGCCATGTCAGCGGTCCCCCATCTCCATCATGGCTGTTCGGTCGGTTTCAGCCCCTTGCTTCTCCAAGTTTCCAATGCTTATGAATCTCCAGGAAATATGCAACAGCTGATGCTACCTCACACTTACGGCCAGTATGAGTTCGAGTGGCAGAAGAAATACGGGCCAGTCTACCGCTTGAAAGGATGTTTCGGGGTAAGCCAATCGCCCGCTGCAGGAGTTGTTCCTTGTCTTAGCCCTTTACAGCAGGACCGCTTGATGATTTCCGATCCGGTCGCACTCCAGTACATCCTGAATAGCCCACAATTTAAATTCGGTCCGATCTTGGAGAACGCCGCCCACTTGGTGTACGGAAAGGGGAATATTACGTCTGTTAACGGTATGTGGTCTGGTACCCCAAGATATTGTCCAGCGATTCATCGCGTGTTCCTTAGATCAAGATCATAAACGTATCCGCGCCGCCTTGAGTGTTGGTTTTACTGCGGCTGCTGTCCGGAATTATATACCTATTTTGGAGAAAGCGGCACAAATGGTAAGCAGATCTGCGCTCGCCAATGCTTCTTCTGGCCTGAATTACCGCTCCGCAGCTCAGTGAACAGTTGGAAGACTCCTCGTCAGTCCCTATCAATATCGCCCCCATCCTTAGCCACGCTACCCTCGGCACGATGAGCGAAGGTTGGGCCGTGGGTCATCCCTCAATTCCAAATCTAACGTTCTTCCCAGCGGTCCTGGGATATTCAACGGAAGATCTGGGAGAAGAATTTGTATTGAACAATATTCAGATAATGTGCGTGACCAGCATATTCGAGGTCTAGTTGCTCCGGGACTCAACGAGATCGGTTCAGCGGCCTAGTGTCAAATCACTCTGCGTCGCAACTGCTGGCAGACGCCATTGGCGCGCGAATGCCCACGTTCGTTTGGCGGGCAGCGATACACCTTCCGACACCGACGTTCAAGACCGTCCGGCGGGCGAAATATCTTGCGGATGAAGTTGGCACCCGGGCCATTCACGACAAGAGGACTGCGGCGCGGCAGGGACTAGAGATCGATACGGATGTGTTTGGCCGACTTGGTGGGTATGCATGTATGCCGTGCCAACAGTTTTATCGACGGATCCTTGCAGTGCAACAACCACCCGATTCGAAACATTCAATGACCGAAGAGGAGATCGTTGCACAGACCGCGATTATCATGATCGCAGGGCAGGACACGACGGCCACGACGTTATCATTCAGTTTACTCGAGCTCGCCAAAGCTCCTGAATTGCAAGAGAAACTCCGTGCCGAGATCCACGCAACCGTGGGGGGTGCTCGCGCCAGCAGCGTCGCGTACGACAGCATGCCTTTGCTGAATGCATTCATCAAAGTATGTGTAGAGATGTCTTCAGGTTTTAAATGCCTGAACGCAATGATTCAACAGGAGGCACTCAGAATGTATCCGGCTCTGGCCATCTCTGAGCGCATGGCTGTAGCTGATACTGTGATTCCGCTGGGGGATGGCATTCGGACGTCAAAGGGACGGTACATATCGCACTTGCCAGTGCGCAAAGGTCAGATTGTGAACCTGGGGATTGCTTCCTACCAACAGTTCGTTTCTCCTGGGCAGTAGAGTCTTGATCAGATCACTCAGTTTTCGTTCACTTTACTAGACTCGAATCGCGCTGGGGGAAGGATGCGCACGAATTCAAACCTTCTCGTTGGCTCGAGGGTGGAGTATTCAAGGGAGAGGCCGTTGGTCCGTATGCGAATCTGTGAGTTAGACTGACTATTCACTCTCTTCCATACTCTGGGAATGCTCGACTCACCCGTCGTTCGCAGACTTAGCTTTCTCGGTGGCCCCCGAACATGCCTCGGGTGAGATTTCAAATACATTCCGAGAGACGATACTCACCCGTCAACGTCATTTAGATGGCGTTTCGCGTGAGTGGTCTTCAACAACCCTCCTTTTCAAATGTTTCAAAATGCTTACATTTAATATGATAGGATATTGGAGATGCAACTCTTCCTGTGCGAATTGGTCGGTAAATTCTCCTTCACTTTGCCCTCGGAGGGTGCGCCTCGCACCAAATTCGCCGGCCTCCTGCAGCCGACGATGTCCAACGGTCAGAAGGGCGCTCCAGTCGTGATTAAACGGGTGTAGGGGCTTTTGATGATCACACCATGTATTCCATTCCACTAATTCTGCAGAATTGAGCGTATTCGTTTTTTCTTCTTGAACGCCTCCAGACGTCCATCATCCTTCCAATTTCACGACCATGATCCCGACTCCTGCAGCGCAGTAACGCCACAGAAATCGACATCTTTTGCCAAAACTTCACCTGAAGAGTCCGCGAATTTCACTTACAAACTACATGAAGCGGTGGGTGAAAAACCGCATTTTGGTCGTGAAATTCACGGCATTTGGGGGGTGATTTTCTCTCAGTTTCTCGGTGAAAAACAAGTGAATTTCACGGAGTTGAGGTTCCACAGTGGCTATGACATCACATGTTGTTTGGCTCCACATTACGGTTTCCTCGAACCACCATGCCATGCCTGTTCATGTATTTGTAGCCCAATACATGTGTGGGCACATATCTGAGTCTTTTTGAATTGTTGCGGGGTCTGAGTGATGTCCCAAAAGGGTGATATTCAACACATCAAAAAATTAGATCTACCATATTAACCGTTCTTTAAGATTTTGCTCGTTCGGCTGTGCTATATCCCCATATAACCATTCTCCTTTTGATTTTCTTCTGCTCTTCCTCTTCGACTAACCGCTGTTCTCGACTCTCTCCGCTCTTCAGCACTGCCTTTTCATTTGCGATTAAACAGCTGACATGCGCGCAGCATTTTCTTGACAGGACGCAGTTGATCGCAGGCGTTGATCATCATTCTATTCACAGGCCGGAGGGCTACGTATACCCCGGCGGATCAGTTTTCACATATAAAAACGGCGTGAATGAAACACCTTCACCGTCTTTCCCCCTCGAAAATTTATTTCATTTTTGGTCTAATCTTCGGAACCTCTGCTGCCCGGGGTAGTCTCCTTCTTGGCCTTGGTTCAAGACTACTATCTCAACCCTGGGATCTGCTCACCCATCCTCAAATCCATATCTATACCTGCCACTGTGCTCTCAATGCTGAATCTCGCGCTAACTGTGTCGCTGCCATGATTGCTTATCATTTTTGTCCTCAACCTCCAGGACCTCCACCAAGTTCAAAGTTGCTGCCAATCACCTTTCCTGCTTTCATTTATGTCAAGGTTTGTGGTTTTCTCTCTTTTTCGTTGACTCTGGCCGCCAGCAATTAATGAATCGAATTCACACGCCCGGATCTCCGATCCTTCTGCCGTTTCTGGCTGGTGCAACTTGCCAGATGGATCAAATTCAAGATTAAAACATTCAACTCAAGCCGTCCTCGATTACCTGCTTTCGCTACTGCTTCTTTGCCTCCTCTCGATTGCCCAGCTCCAATTATTCTTCATTGTTCAGTAGTAAGTGATTTCTTCTCACCTGCCGTCTTCCCATTTATTTATCGGAAGACTTCTTACGGGTTGATTTGTTTGATTCCCTATGGTGTTCAACGATGGGGAGAGCAACCTCGGCTACCCACATCATTTCTAATTGTATTCTACGGATTCGGGCCACTATTCCAGTGCTCCATCCTCCCCCACTTCAAATCTCGACCCCTGGTCCATTCCGATGGACCAGTCGCCTGCCCCCGACACCACGCAACCTGAGATCCCGAGTGTTCACACTCCGGATCCGGCTTCTGGAGCCATGGCCTGGCTTGCTCCTGTTGAAGATTCCCTCGGGGACATTCAGCTCGCGCTCTGCCAGCTACTGCTGAACAGCCAAAATTCGCTGCCTGCCCCCGCCCTGCCGCTCCGGCTCTGGCACCGGGTCCAGACTTCTCGGTCCCCCACCCAGCTCCAAAAATGGTCCTCCGACCGAACCCTCCGGCCATTTTCGACAGCGACTGGACGCAAGGACAGATGTTCCTTTACTCTGTCCTCATCTACTACCGGCTGGTTCCGGAAGCCTTCCTAGCGGACAGGAACGTCTCGCAGGAGAAACTCGTCCGGTTCGCCATGTTGTTCATGTCAAAAGACGCAGCCGCTCGGTGGGCAGAACGGTGCTCATTGGCTGTCCTGTTCCTGTTCCCTACCTGGGCCCAATTTGAGGCCGAGTTCCGCCTCTGGTTCATAGAGGAGGATGAGCAGGACCAGGCCCTCGCCAAGCTCGAGTCCCACTTGTATTTCCAGGGCTCCCACAACATCTACCGGTACACAGATGACTTTGAGGAACTGGCCGTAATGGCTGGTTACTCGGACACTCTCGTCCGGGTCACCAAATGTATTGATCCGGCCTCGACCTGTGGATCAACGTCGTGATTACAATGTCCAGAACCGCCCCCGACCTCACCGACTACGATGGGTGGTGCATACGCGCTTTCCGGCAGTACAAAGCATTCAGCCACGCCCGGACCGGAAACCCTCTGGCCCAGCTTCCAGCCGCTTTGCCTCGGCCGCGTGCAGCAGGTGTATTCCCCTCTCCAGCACCCGCGCGCGCTCCGGTCTCGTTCGCCCTGGCTCCGGTGCCCGTGCTCCCGGTGGTCATTCCAATGGACGTCGACCGGACCCGGATGCACGCTTTCCCATGCACCTGCTTCCGGTGCAGAGCCGCCGGACACCTTGCCTGCGAGTGCCCCACTACGTCCGACGTCCAGCACACGGATGTTCTCGATGAAGTCGTCTGTCAACTTGGTGACGACCTCCTCGATGAGCTGTTCACCTGCCTCGCCACCACCTCGCTGCCAGCGGAGTCGATCGACGAGGATGCGGACCTGGTGGGTTTTCTGTCCCCAGCCGAGTGAGTGGTGCGCCCTCGGTCGCGTCCCCCAATCACTATGCTCTCCTGTATTCAGATAATGCCAATATATTTGATTCCGAGGTAGTAGCGAGAGGCGCACCCCCATCCCAGTCTCCGTCCGAGTGACCAAGACTCTTCCTTCCGTCCTGGAGACGGAAACACACACTGTTCCCGAGCTGGGAATGAGGACAGTGACAGTGAAACGGCGTAACATAAATGCACGGCATCTAGGGCTAATTTTGCGATTTTCTATGACCAGTATTTATACAATGGGAAGCAACTAGCACTTCTGTTGTTACTAGCATCTTAGCTAGTATGCAGACCACTTGTTAGGTGATATAAAGGAGAGTTAGGGTGAGCCCTAACTGCCGACTGTAGCACGAGGCTACACTAGTGTGACGCGCTAGCTGCTAGTCGAGTGTATAAACAACCAGGGATTAAACCACTGCCTATACATTCATGAGACATGACCTAGGAGACTCTAGTAGTCCAGAGATGGCTTGTGAAGGAGCTAGTGATGGTCTAACAGACGGATATCTACAATGGAAGTACAACTAGGGGCCAGTGCCTTGAGCTAGGAAGCTCGGCACGAGATCCGATGGTACTATCTAATCTCTAGATAAGAGACTAGGACGGCGATAGGCGGAACAATCCGACTAGTGACCGGCTAGGGCTTTGACAAAGACATACCACGACATAGGAGATGAAGCAACATGAGGCTAGTGCCCGATGTCATGAATCACCCAGGTTCTGTTTTTTCGCGCGACACATCTGTACGGATACAGACACATCTTAGCGGCACAGGACTCTCATGATGCCACCACGTGACCTTCTTATGGTTGAAAACCGACCCCAGATTCTAGAAGCCGCAAACTCAGGGTAGTCTGCATCACGGTCACGGGATACAGAAGATGTTAGGGACTAGGAACCCGTACAGACAGATTTTAGTCCCTGAACGCGCCACCGCTAACGCAGAAGCATACACAAAGTACATGACTGGTTGCAAACCGATCGGGGTTTCAACTATTGACTCAATCACTTTGAACCACTAGAGACAACGATGATAGGGACTAGGAAACCCGAACGTCGGGTCCCCTAGTCCTCAGGGGATATGGAAACCAACAACAGAGGAGCACAGGAGTATCAGCATTAACGCTCCTTAATGCTGAGGTACCGGACCTGATCGCAATAGACCGCGATCACCTTAATTTATTTCGAAGCCTATATAAGCTCGGTAGAATCTCCATGTACAGTAGATTCTACCTCGTCTAATCTCAGGCTTCTACCTTGGCTTGACATAGGCATTGTCTCCACCCTGTCCCGCTTCCTTCACATCATACTACGGGTTGTATCCACGCCCCGGGTTGTATACCTGAGTGGATATCATACCCTCTTCGACTTGTTCTGGGTTCTGCCTCGCATCCCGACCTACGACATATGGCCTCCTAGAGAGGACACTGTATGGTTGGTCCTACTGCTCGGGGAACACACGAGCTACTAGCGTCTATCGGGTTTATCCTGGTTGGGCTTCTCGCTGGGTTACTCGCTGTTTAGCCGACCCAGAGGCCGTTGCTGACACCCGATCTGGGCAACTAGGGCAAACAGAATAGCAAGCAGGCTATTGGAACAGAGCTAGGGGCGATCGTAAAGACTGTACTGATGACTGGAGGCCTGATCAATGTCCTGACCAACGAGCTATGACAATCTGATGTCGGTCGCAACGCTGTGTTATCTAGGAATGATAGATTGTCGTTCTGACAGAGTAGAGATGACCTAGGACACCGGCTACATCACCGGTTGGTTTGGAAGTGGTGCTCGGATCAAGTGATATACCCATGGTTGAACACTAGCCGGTCAGCGAGGCTGACCTGGCATATACCAAACCAGTCCCAAAACCAAACGGCAGTCGTCTCATTGGCTGACCGTATTTCTTATCATCTAATATTGCTTATTGTATTATTCAGCTCTCTTTTCACATGTATCTTGAACCTAGTAGTATAAAAGGGAGCGCAGGACAGACTAGGGTCTAGGAACATTACGCCCCAGACTTTGGACGAAGCTGGTGCTGGTGATCTCAGGCTGCTAGTGGAGGTTGACACCAAACTTCACTCGTAGTAGTCTTTATATTGGAATCAGTAGACTGTTGACTCTGGAACTTTGAGTGATTAAGTTGAGGATTTCGTGTTTTTGGTCCTAGACCTCCACATATAAAATAAGGGTGTTCTCTTCAAGACCCAGCCGCAGTTTGCGCTAGTGACTTTGCCTTCACCCCGACAAGATGGAAGCTCTGCCGTAGTGTGTTGGATCGCTCGCTAGGTGAATTGTGTGTTGACTTGAGCCCACTAAGAAGAAGATGGACTAGGTGCCCCCACCTCTAGTTTGGCTATAACTTGTCAGTTACTTCGGCTTCACCCCGATATAGATGGAAGCTCTGTTGTAGTGTGTTGGGTCGCTAGCTGGACGCTTATAGTGAGCTAGTGCCGATAAAAGCGGAAAGGTTCCTGTTCTTGGTTAAAGAATAGGTCAGCGGTCAAGGAGAGTCTTGCCGTTTGAGACTTGGAGTCATTTGGAGTTAACCTCCGTAGTCCTTAGGTTGCCTAAGGCAAGGATTTCCACAAACCTACAAACCTCTGCCCTGGTGTTCTTGACCTAGCGGTCCAGCCATCTTGTATCCACCCCATATAAACACACCCCCGGACCATCCCTAGGTTCTTAGCAGTGTTGTTGTTGGCAGTTGCATATTGCTAGTACGTTGTAGAGTGTGTTGTTAGAGGCCTATAATCAAACTTGTGTTTGTTCAAACCTGCTGGTCGCATACTACGGCCTGGACCCAAACTCACAAAGAGAAGCACTTGGATCTTTGGAGGTAGATTGGTTGTGGTTGGTTGTTTTGGGTGTTTGTTCGCAATGCCTATCAATTAGCTATTCCTAATTTATTACAATGCAACTGGAGGGATATGTGAAAGGCTCTGCAAAGATAGCACAGAAACACCATATTTAATTACAAATGTTGATTGAATTGATTGCTTCAGAAAGAAGTTGTCCGCAGATGAGGTGCAGCCATTAGAGTTTGGGGTAGACTGTGAGCCCAGTTCATTTTTTACCCAAGTTAAGAAGAGATGGCATGGTAAAAGGACTGACTACTCATTGAGATGGCAGAACACTAACTGTCCATCATGAAGTTATTTTTGCACTTGCAAACACATACTATTTGAGTTGCGAAGTAGTTTCTAGTCCAAGCTGCTGACTGTAGTGTTTAGACTAGGCTTTGCATACCTTGTAGGCCATCAGTATTACACAGAGAGGAAATAAAGACATAGTGAACCCTTGCAGGCCATGCTAAGGTAGCGGAAACCACTTGTGGAGAGGTTTTACCTAGAGAGAGTTCGCATGGGGAGACACGTCCCATCCCTAGTGACAAGCAGAGACACTTGTCTGCACCCCACAACTTCAGTCAGACTACGTCAGAAAATCCCGTAGCTACTCATGAGACATATACTACCTCTTTGAGAACCACGTAATCATTTTTCACCCTCGAACTTGTCCAAGTTGTGTGTAATTTCGGAGTTATATCCTGTCTGGGTGAAATGCTGTGTGTTTTGACTTGTGGGCGCAATAAATAACGACATCAGAGTGAGGTCTCAGACAAGTCCTCGGCACCCCGATTAGTGTCCAGAGGAGAGAAGGCTACCCTCATGCCATGAACAAAAGTCGGCAGGGGGTCGGCATGATGTGTCGACGTCGAGGTCTGCAGACGTCTGCAGACGGGGGTCATACATTAGGGGGTTTCAAAGTTAGAATCTGGGGCCCAACTTCTGCCTCAACTCGTGCCTCAACTTTCGAAAAGTCGGGGCAGAAGTTGGGGCACAAAGTTGGGGTCGGACGTGAAATCGGGCACAAGAGCCCGACTTGACGTCCAACTTCTGCCCCAACTTCTGCCCCAACTTGATGCCTCAACTTCGGCTAATTTGGGGCTTCGGGCGTGTAACAGATCTTTTTCTGATACGCGAGGCCTCGACTTGCCTCAACTTGGAAGTTAAGGCCGAAACAGCTGCCCGGGTCGTTCACAGTTAGAGCCCCAACTTTTTCCCCAACTTTGCTCAAGTTGAGGCAGAGTTGAGGCAGAAGTTGAGGCAGAAGTTGGACCTCAAATTTTAACTTTGAAACCCCCTATTCCCTCTGCAGATGACCCCTCTGAACGCAGTGAGTGGTGATGATAATATAAATGAGTGATTCTATGACATAGCATTTGTTTGCTTACAAGGACACCAGGAAACCAGGGTCGGAAGTGAGAACGCGTCGGAGCGTCTTGCGTTCCAGGAAATTGCGAGAAATGTAGTTTGATGACGCAGTATCTTTGTAAAATATGTAGGAGTTGCACTGAGAACGGCGGCGCTCCCCACTGCGCTCTAAAGAGGGGTAGTGGTTATCTTTAACAAGATTGAAGAACGAAGGCCTAGCAAGTTGCCTTTAGTTTTGCTGATGCAAAGCCAGGACGTCCGCCTCTTCGAAGGACGGTAGTGTAAAGCACTTGAATCATGGACAAGGCAATTGACGCTTCTTTCCTCGCACCAGAGCCTTGGTAATCTCAGCAGGGAATCGGACGATAGTGGAGGCGGTCGGCAGCCGCTCACAGGAGAGTGGTAAGACTGGAAAACCAGGATCCGTCTGAGCAAGCAATGGTGTTCCTCCACAGTGCTAAGGTCTTGTATTTACAGTCCGTATGTATACCGGTATATAAACACCGGTTTATAAGTATACCGGTTTTTAATTGACCTGGTCCAAATGTCGTGTTTTTATATTTCCTTCGGCAATGCGGGCCGCCGGTAATCACCGGCAATCAACGCGAGCAAGTTTTCTCTTGACGCCTCCGAACGACCTCCAAGACACCTCCAGGCCCTCTGACCATGTCTGGCACTGGTGTAACCTACTAATACGAGCAGCTCAAGTACTTGCTGCGGTTACTGAAAGCCTTACCGGAGACAATTCCTATTGGAGATGCTCACAACTTCATCGGTTATAACCCTAACGCGCAGAAAGTGGCGGATGCTGGCTGTGTCAAGACCATCATCAGCTACTCGCTGGAGATATTCTTTGGTTCTCGTCAAGATCCAGCCCCAAAAGCTAAAGTCACCGTCACATTCAAATCCCGCGGACCAGTCTTGGAAGAAGTCACATTACTGGGAATGCGGGCACAAACCAACCGCTCACGCTATGGGTGGACGAGCTGACCGAAGGGGAAACCACTGCGATTGAAGCCGCTGGTGGTCGGGTACGGCGGTTCACTCCCGAATTTGAATCTGCTCTCAGTTTGGGATGCCGAGGCCGAATTAATCACTTTTTAGCTGGCGGTATATAAACACGTATATAAACAGCCTGTATATATACACAGTTTTGGACCCTTGGGAAATACATACAAGACCCTACTCCGCACGTGTTTGAAACCTTCACACATGAGGGGCATACAAAGTGGCCCGCAAAAGCAGGAACTCGGCGGTGAAAGTCATGGCAAATGAGAAGAGCAGTGCCATTGACAGGCTTGATACCGCCGATTATGCCGATAGTGATAGGCGATAATCGAATTGATGGTTGGGTTTTTGTGTTCATTTTTTTATGCATTGAGCCCGCCAGCGGCGGAGAGATGGGAGGCTATTCTCCGACTCCGACTTCAAAAATTCAACCAAAAAACAAGGGAAAGAGTATTACTCTGCGTCATAGACCTCCACCGGGTTTGGTCGGAGGGTCACCATTTCTGGCGTAAGGCGGTCTCAAAGGGCTTGACGATTCGACGCCTCCGATGATACTCCGCGCTGGTATTCGCTTAAAGGCCTAGGCCACCGGCGGTCGTTCAGGTCATGGGCGAGTGGAAGACACATTTCGATTCTCGGGCAGATTCGGTATGTATGCCAAGTAAAAACATCTACAGTTCTCGCGTCCTCGGTGTTCACTGGTGTTCAGTCGCATTTCCAAGCCTGTCTCTAACTTGTATAGTTTGGAATGACGGTAACCATTGTGAGTCGGACTACGGTCGGTGTGACTCCACTCGAATGCCCCGTCGGGAAAGTTGAATGGACCACAGTGGTACATACATCTTCCCCAGTTTGGTTCACCGAACCCCGCAACGAATTTCCATTGTTCGCTTACAATGCTCCTTGCGAATCGAACTGTTTTGCGGCCCGCCGGCAAGGGACCTCCCCAGTCTTTTTCTTACGTTCTCTATGCGCGTCCGTCGCTTACATTCTATTGAAAGCATCTCCGCCGGGCTAGAGGTGGCAATGCACTCCTGCTACTTCAGAGTCAAGGCACTGACTCCCATCTTCTCATCCACGTTTCAAAACTAGATCCTCACTCACATTTGGCTGTAGTACATTGCAAGTGCTCGCGGAAGTGACTGTAATAAGTATTTCTCACCACACCGAGAGAATTCCCCATCTCAACTAGTGCGGGCGGCCCGCAATAAATTATTTAAGATATTCATCTTCGCATCTTAGTTACATTGAGTCGCAATCAATAAAATATTCATTCCTCGTCAAGGTCGCCGCCAGAAAGTCAGCATAAGCGCTCCCGGCCAGGCCGGACCCAGGGTAAATGTATGGCATGGTCCCTGATGCCGGACAACGGTGGAGGGAATAGAAGGCTTAGTCTTCGACATGTCAACATATGCGGGCAGTTCTTTGTTTTCTGCCGGGGTAAGGTTCCACAGCTCCCCATTACTCCGTATGTCCTCCCCACCGGCCTAAATCACTTAAAAGGAGCCCCTGCTCGACCATTAAAGTCAGTTCACTTCCCCAGCTGAATCAACTACCATCATGTTCTTCAACAAGTCTTTCTTCGCCGCCCTCTCCACCGCCATGTTCATCGGCAGCGCCAGCGCGGCCACCGGGACAGGTGAGCTGAGCGCGTTCTCGCTGTGAGTATTTATCGCTGAACAAAATCCACCACAGCTAGCGTTGGTTTTGTTGGCACCACCAACTGCGGGTGCCCCGCAACCAACGGTCCCTTCGCCGTCTCCATCCCCACCGCACTCGCTGGTACCCACGTTTGCTGCCAGGATACGATCACCGTGACCTGTATGTTGCTCACTCCCGCCCCAACTCTAAAAAAACTCAAAGCTAATGTTTGACCGTCAGACAACGGCAAGAGCGTCACCGCGATCTTCAACGGGATCTTCGATGGCGGCGCGGGCACGCAGAACATCCAGCTCAGCCAGACCGCCTTCGACCAAATCAAAGACAACGCGAGCCAGACCAGCGTCTCCCCCGTCACCTGGGCGTTCCAGTGAAGATGTGGATGAGCTTAGAAGAAATACTTAGGCGATTATGTTCGCCGATGGAAGGGCCAAAATATTGTTTTGTTTTACCTGTTTGAAATGTGTTTCTGTGAATCAATAAAGTGATCTGAGCAAATTAAACTTGGAGCCTAGATTGAACCTAGCGTCGCCTCAGATCCTGAGAGGCTGAGTAAAAATATGTTTGCCCTTCAATTCAACACACCGAACTTGGTTCCGACGGTAACCTAACGCCTGAATGCGGGAAGGACATTGGTGACGATCTTTCGACATACTATAAATATGCGCGCCCTTAGCACACCGAACTTGGTTCCTGGTTGCGGCGGTGACTTCAGGTCGCTAGAGCGTGCACGCGTTGAACGCGGGAAAGACATCGGTGACGGTATTTCGACATAAAGTGCTTGAACGTCCAGACGCGGCGAGTTCGAACCTACACGAGCTCTGACGTTTCTTCCCTGTCGCGTGTCAAGGTCCAGGCTCTCTCTGTCATCACATCGCTCTCACACGGACATAGCAAAGCAACACCAGGGATTGAGAGCAGCAATGCTGCAGTTCTCACACGAAACATTCTTCGTCATTGACTGGTGAACCGACTATTCACGCCGCCTTGATTGCGAATGGGGGGCTCGCGGCCAACACCCTATCGACGTTTCTGTGTGCCGTCATCCATGTTAGTCATTTCCACACACGCAAAGTTAAACGCTCACGTTGCATCAGAGATATGCAGCGCATAACCGCCACTACCCATGAGTATCCACGGCGCTCGCTCCAAGGCAATACAAATTTTAACGCTCATATTGCCGGCAGCGTCCGGAGCTGGTACGTGATCAGCCCAAGGTCCGACTCGATGTTCTTGCCCACGATCGCCTTGAGGTTCAAGTGATTCGTGCTGTTCGTGATGAAGAGGTCGAAGACCGCGGGGTCAGTGGCAGTGAAGGTCCAGTGGATCTGGGTGACTTGGCCCGAGGTCGGATTGGTGGGGACGGCGATCATGAACGCGGACGCGAGCGGTGCTGCAACGATGATGAGGACACTGGAAGCGCGGGCGGTCAGTCAGCTCCACAAGGAAATGCAAGAGGAGGGGAATCACTTGAATAACGAGACCTATAGTGCGAGCCCGGCCAAGTACGGGGGTCCTGGGAGGCCTTGCTCGAGAGGAGTCTTCGGCGCGCGCGTGGCCGACGCAGATTTTCCAGCTCAACCGACGGAAACAGTGCCGAGGACGGGATGGGTGCGCTCGGTCCAGAAGCGAGGCAAATTTTGAGTTGGGCAGATTCCTGCCATACAAGAATCAAGTTGGAATCAAGACGTCTCAACTGTGAAGATGGCCCGGGACTCGGATGATCACGTCCGCTAACATTGAAGTTCTGATATTTCGCGTCAAAAAGGGGGAGGAAGCAATCTGGTCATGAGCGAAGGAGATGCATGATGGCGGACGACAAGCGAGGCACAGTCGAGTGTAGGCCCGGAGCACGGGGAAGGACTGGGTGAGACGCACCTGCCAGCCTTTCCATTCTTTTACCCGCTTGCTCCGTCCTTCTCTCCATGTGCCGGGAGCCGAGTCGTCTATGCTTGAAGGAAACGGCGACGGGATTTGGGTGTCGAGGGTTCTTTGAGCACAAGTCGGCCACGTCGGGTGCGTGTCGAGAACAAGTTACGGCAGTAGATCCAAATCGGAAAACCGTAAGCATGATTGCGTATGCTTCATTGAGAACATCCGTCAGCCCATCGAGCTGGCGAGGCGTGCATGCAAAGAGACGCGCGGTATGCCAGTGTATAGCTCAGAGGGTCCCATCACCTGCTTTGGGCGTTGATACGATTTCGGCCGATAGGGGGAGCAGAAACTCTGTGCCGTCTGGCAAGACTGCACGAGCACACCTCTTGTCTTCGCGCAGTACTTGAATAAGAACACGTCCTCGTGGAGTAATCCAGCTCACTCCCCAGACGTGGAGGGCAACTGCGAATCATATAAGTATGGGAGGGATGGCGGTTCGAACCCGCCCGAGGAGTTAGATAAGTGGTTTGTGTTCCTCTTTTTTTTTTTCTTATGTGCGCACCGAAAACGGCTCCGCATTCTTACTCCAACCCAGCATGCCGGCGTACAAGTGGAAGAACACTGACTTCTCCACACATACATAGGGATCGAACCGAAATTGAACACCGGCATGATGGCCAAGACCGTCCTTCGTATGCACGCGGCACAAACCCCAGTGTAGGACTGACTTCTTTTGCTGAGCACAAATTCCTCGTGGAGCAGTGCAGCTCACTCCCACAACATTCCCCGTGTTGCGAGCAGATCTGGGAGCGCCGGTGGTTCGAATCCACCCGGGGGCATGTATGAGAGTGGTGATTCTTTTTCCCCTCTTTCTTTGTTCCCACCAGCACATGATTCCTTCTATTTTGTTGAGTCATCCCCCCGGCTTGAACGCTGAAGGTGACCTGGAGAAGCAGACGTCAATCAGTCTAACATTAGAGCAAGCACGCATCTTTTTCTCCTCGGACTCTCAGTATTGCTTGGATGAGAACAAGTCTTCGTGGAGCAATGAAGCTCACTCCCACAAATGAAATTCGTCTTCCGGCATTACATGGGAGAGCTGGTGGTTCGAACCCACCCCGAGGACATAACGGTTCTGTATTCTTTTCTTTTCTTTTCTCTTCCTTCGAGTCTTCCCTCTGTCTGCCCCATATGGTTACACTGCAGGATTTTTTCAGCACCGCGCATGTGTCTGTATACCAATTGTCGACATTTCTGCCGCTGGGAGAGGCAATGATTAAACTTGCCTGTAAATTGGAACATGTACGCCTGTTGTTACCACCCACAAATCAGGTCCTTGTGGAGCAATGCAGCTCACTCCCACAACATCAAGGTCCCACGACGAACGCATATGGGAGCGACGGTGGTTCGAACCCACCCGAGGACATGCATTAGTTTGATCCATTTTTTTTTCTCAACCGGCACCTTCACTCTCACTGCATTCAGACCCCCCCGTAGGCACAGATGTGCCTACGTTCGCAGATCCCTGCCGAGGTGCGTCTATCCAAGCCAAGGTTGGTTTACGTTGGTCTAGCATGTCTGCCTACATGTGGCCTGCCCACGTTGGCAGATCCCGGCCGACGGTATCGTGACCGCCTATTCCGGCCGGAACAGGTAGACCAACCTCGGCAGGGATCGGCAGATGGATCGGCAAAGGTCGGCGTGGTCTGCCTACACATATGCCTACTGGGATCCGGCAGACCTGTGCCTATGGGGGAGTCTGAATGCAGTGTCTGCAGTTAAAGCCGCCGCACATCTTTCAGTGCTAGGCATGCATCATGTGTGTGAGGTCCGAGTAATTAAAAGGGAACGGACCCCGCAAGAATCGTCCAGAAACCAAGCATTCACGCAAAGCCGAGTGGGTGAGGTGTTGGATTCCAGGAAACTACTGAACTACCTACACACAGTCTAACTAAATAGTAATTCTACAGTCCTTGTAATAAATACCTTGTTCTGAATGTCTTGTAAATCACTGTGCCCGGCTTTTCCGGATGGTTCGCCAAGTACTTACTGCCGTTTCTGCTCATAAATGTCTTTTTAGCAAAAATTGGGATCAATTATGAGAGATTATCAGGAATATCCGCGTTATCAACATTTGGCGACAATTCGCTGCCAATTAGCGGATTCGGTTTTTCCTGATGCTTTGGGGTGTTCTCAGATGTTAGAAAACGATTTGACTCAGCTGCTGGTAGTGTTGGTGGGCGCTACAGAGCCAGATGCGAGATACGCACCGTTCTGGGTTTGGGCTGCCACCGGGCCGGGGAGAAAATATAAGCTCTGCAACTGAAAAAATCAAGGCTCAACAGCGGTAACAAATCAAAGTGCGGTCCGTTTGTTGTCCTCTTCGAACTGGATACTCAGCAAAGGCTTCTTGGTTAATTATGAGGTGAGGAATGGGGTTACGCCTATCACGGCTACTTCTCCTCTCCTCCACGTACTAAAGCCAAACCGTAAGTCACGAGCAAAATTTCATGAATTTACTTGGTACAGAACACGGCGCCAATTCAAAATGCGTGCATCTGGCGAGACATCCTTTCCTAAGGCCCCGAACGGACTACTCGTGCATCTGGATCCCGCATTATTATCTGCCTCTACAACCACCTCCTGGATCTTGGGTTAGGGCTCTGGTCTTCGCAACGAATCGAGGAGTATGCGCGGGTGGGACCGCGCACTGAAAAACAACCGCCCATGGTGCGAAATATCACGACAGGAGAATTTACTTTGAAATTTCTTTGTACCAACGTACCGCCATAGGTATTTCAAGACTCCAACCCATCGCGGGCCACATTTTTTTTCGGACAATCGCCTGCTTTCAGTAGCTTCCCAGTGCCTCATCCGCTACACGCCTGACTCCGCGTTGACCGGCCCTCCTCGTATCTTCCTCTGTTTCTCACTTCTCTTCCTCCCCCCGATCGCGTATCGTCTACTCCTTCCAACGCGCCCGTTCATCTCCGCGTCCCTCAATGTAGTCCAATGCAATCCGATTCGATTGAAGTCTCTGATCAGATCTCTCTCGTGGTTGCGCCAAGCACACCTTACTTTCTCTGTGGTGCATTCGCGTTTGCGTTCCGGGAACCTGTCTGATCGTAAGACGCTGCCTTCGCCCTCGCTTCGGACACAAGGGTTTTTTGACAACAGGCTAGACACCAGGGTCTTAGCCTATATCAGTACCGACCACTTCTAACGTTACGCTTTGCTCCGAGCCCGTGCCGTGTAAAGGCTCAATCCAATCCAGTCCAATCGAATTCATCCATCTTTTCGCCTGATGTTCGTCACTGGCTCGCACCTTTAGTCTCTCGAACCCTATGTCATTGCCGTGATCCCAACACTTGTTAAAACGTTCATTACCATTCGCTCTTTCAGAGTCTCGCTGTGATATCCTGTTGATAAATGCCGCAGCATATCATTTCCACTCAAGACGTGGTACAACTCAATCCATCCGTATGAATATTAGTTAGAAAATAAGCCTGAAAGCCACTAAAACAAGTTCGACAGGCAATTCATACAAATCACAGAACGTTCCCAGTCAACATTACATACCCATCATCATCCGTGGTTGCAATTCTCGCACGGTACGTCGATAGCAAATCAACCCACTGCCCCGCGTCATTCTGGATTCCCTAGTGCAGAAAGCATAAGAGATTCCGGCGCGCGTCAACAACGTTCAGCTTACCTCTAACCACGCAATAATCTCGGGTAGGTCCTCGTACGACTCAGCAGCGAGGGGGATGTCCGACTCCATGAGGGCATCGCGGAGCTGCACGGATGGATTCGACTGGCAAACATGGTACACCCAAGAATTGGCGGCATAGAAGACATCCCTTGGAGAAGTGGTGAGTGAATTGGAATTCCACACGAATTAGCAGGAAATTGGCGACATACCTTGCAGCGCCTTTCGGACCCAGCAGGCACCACCGCGCTACCAGATTGTGGTATGTGGGAGAATCAATGGAAGGTGTGCCATTTGCAAGACACACAAGCCGCTCAAGAGACTTGAGACGTCTCTTCTTCTCGTCAGAGTCAGTCCCATCCAGGTAGGCCGATATCGGCCCCCACACTTCCCGGACCTCGTCTTCCGCTAGTCCAAGGACGCGTGTAATCTGTTTGATCGTCGGCGGTTCTTCAAAAACACTGAAAACACCAAGAATGGGGAGAAGGCGCTCAAAATCTTCTTCGGCAATCCTCCTCACATCCTCTGGCATCGTCGCATCTTCAGCAGTATACGGTGGCGGACGGGAAGCGATTCTCTCTCTGCGTTCTCTCAAGATGCTGATTATGTTTTCATGATTCCTCATGTCAATTTTCAACTAAGGAAAATCAGGCCTGATCTTTATTGCAGCCATTGGAATTCACAACACACCTCCAATAATTCCCGTGCCGTCTGTATCTGACGACGGTATTCTGTGATTTTTACCGCATCTTGTACGGACCCAAAAAACCGAAGCATTGAACTGCGCGTTCGATGCTCATGGAGGTAATATTGGATCTGTTGGAGTACCCTGGAAGGATCGTTTTAGCTGCAGTGAAAATCGAACCAGAAATATTATACGTAGTGAACTCTTCGACGCTGTGTTGCAGCTCGAAGGAATGGACGTGGACCTGTGCGACCGCCTGGACCATTGCATAAGCGTCATGTGCGAGCTGTCTGAAGGCCTTCTTGTTCTCTTTGAGTTGCTAGGACGAAAATGAGGAAATAGTAGCGGGAGATTTGGGACAAAATCTTGCGAACTTGGATACCAAATATAATTGCGCTCGCGAGTAGAATTAATGGCTGGACGTATGGGACGGAGAGCTGTGCTACACCCGCCATGGTGTTGAGGCTGTTGACTATGGCGCTCAGGGCAATGGCGCCACTGTCTGGTGTCCGAGCCATCTTTGGGAATGGTGGCTCCTGTGGTGAGGAGGAAATTGGTTAACTCTAAAAAATTGGAGCTGCTGAGAACTGACAGGATTTCAGAGGCCCACTGCGTAAAATGTTCTGGAAAATGATGGAGGAGACAAGGGTGAGCTCTCGCACTAACCGCTCTTATGTGTACTAAGAGTACGTTGAAGGCATGGCGAGCATGAGGCAAACTGCGAATACAGAAGAAAATGCGAGATTGAACTGTGGAAAACCGGCGTGGCAGTCTAAATCCAGCATGATTGGGCAAGCTTGAACATCGTTCTCACCGTGAGAGGTATTTGAGTCGTGACGTGTGAACGCAGCACGAACGTAGCGAGGCGGTCCACGGTTCGGAAGGCACGTTCCGTCTATGAAAGTTATTTTAAGTGTTGTGCAGGATGAAATGAGCGAGGTTGCTGCCAGGCGGAGAAACCTGGAACAAGAAATGAGCCCACAGAAATCCAAACAGGGCAAATATGATATTGGTTGACTTTTCATAAGCCTAGAAAATTCCCGGGGCATATTTTCAGTCGTTTGGCCGAGATGCCATGACAGCTGTCAGGACCCCATCGGGCTCGGATCTCACTTAGAATATTGTCGACCCTCGTTCAGAGCTTAATCAATTGTTATTCTGAAGGGGGGGTCGCTACCCCCTCTTCAGATTACTTGTCTCTCGAATAAACGGATTCGTGGGTTCTCGTCCATTCGCGTTGCCTCTCTGGGCATTGACGTCACAGGAGTAACAACGATTTTAGTGGGAGTGGGACTCGACGAGTCCCACTCCTGTACTTGGAAAGTGCGACTCAGTCCCATTAATGGGACTCAACTCTGCTACGGAGTGCGACTGATGGCGAATGCATCGGCAGTGCGACTGATGCACTGATGCGCAATCAATCCCCGCTCAGCGCCGATGATCTTGATATCTCAACCTTTGTCGTCTCCCGCCACGGTCTACCACGCCATCTTGATTGAGCCTTTCACAGTTCCTAAATAGCTGGACAACTCTCACCGATATCAGCCGCATTACACCATGCTAGGTTCTTTCTGAGTCCGATGTTCATTCTCTTGATTCATCTCTCTATCTCCCACGCACGATGCATAAGTAGGAATCCAGATTTAGTTTCGAGACGAGTTTCTTTTTACACTCATTTCTGCCGGTGTTGTGTGCCCTGTCCTCTTGCTCTTCCAGTCCGGTCAGCATCAATGTGATTCAGATCTCTTCAGTTTTGAACCACGACTTACCTGCAGCACTCTCTGCGCCGCCTCTAGTCCCAAAAATCAGAATACTGCTCTGTCTGCTCTCCCAACCTATCCAACAACTATGTCGCTCAACGTGGGTACGAGACGGCGCAAGGGGAAACAGAAAGCGGACGAAGGCAAGACTCAAATCATCCGAATCAGTTGGCAAAATTGTGGAGATTTCAGCCATCCCTTCGATATGGCCTGTGCCCCGTATCCCCACGGCTTATTTGATCGATTTATCGAACGCATCGCATCCATTGAAACGAGGTAATAAGATATGGACAATTGACAGGTTTATTCGAGAAGAGGTAAGGCTTTCGTTGCTTGGGAATCAGTAACTAAACTTAGATGGATTCCAGGACCAGGATTCTTGGGGAAAGCCTGGGTCAAACGGCCACACGGAAGGCGATGCAGACACCACTGGATTTATCCCTGACTTGACAGAGACAATATGTTGTAGGCGCTGCCAGCTGACGTGCATCATTTTTTTAGGCCTTCATCTTGACGATGGTACATCAATTTCACTGAGAAATTCTGATGTGTTGAATTAATTCAAGAGTAAGTTGAACCTAGCTGGCCTTGTTCACCGTTCAATACCACGCCAAAACCAGATTTAACTCCCACAACCCATTGGCTAGACAATGGGTTCAACTTGAGCAAATGGACTTTGATCTGCGGGTGTTGGACGAATATTTTGCGAGTTTAAAGGCTGGTTCAGACCCATACATCACATTGTTCCCTGAAGGCAAAGTCTCTGGATTCGCGAGGGACAGCATGGGCTCGATTTCTGAAAGAAATTCTGGGGTCAAAGAGTGGCTTCAAATATTTTCAACAGCCAGTATGTGTTCTGGCCCCAAAATGTTGAACAGGGAAGATGAAGGTTTCGTTTACACGGTGCGTAAATTCAAATGAGTAGTTGGCATCCGTAGCCGAAACGTCGGCACACCGTGCGCTGATCTTGTTTCCCATCGAAGCCGCCGGGTAACCAGTCGGGAAACCGAGTTCCACTTTCTGATGGACAAAAGTGCGACTCGAACACCATCGGTGCGACTCGACGACTCCCACCTCCACTAATCTTGTATATACTCACGTCGCAGTCGTCACGGTTGTTACCCTCCCTCTGCTTGTCGTCCACCATACCCACATCTCTTGTCTGCGCCTACAACCATGCTTGGCACACGGCGATGACAACTATCAAACCTTTCCTCAACACACTCTGGATTCCCACCCATTTCAACTTGGATATCTACCGCAAAGCCGCGGACGTCGCCGATACATGATTGTCATCGATATCGCAGTTCCTGGTGCGAGTTCTTTGTCTATTTTCTCATCCTGGATGTCCTCGAGGTGTTGGTAGGTAATAAACGCGTCAATGTCCATTGTCGAATGCGGGACGTGTCGTTTGACGGAGGAGATGTGTTGTTGGGATGTGTTTACCACTTAAACAGGTATTTATATTTAAGAAAAAAAAGACGGTTATTCTTCCACCCGCTTGTGGGAAGCAGGAAGGAATTTTGCAATAGATCGATGTGCCGGCAGCTCTGGCACTGCTCAGATAGGCTCAGATATCCCGGCGGAATTTTCTAGGCTTATGGAAAGTCAACCATTAATGCAATTTTTTGCGTATCATATTATATCATTATCATATCATGCCAACATGTAAGAATCTATATGAAATTTGCTTAAACAATTCCTGTCTCAACGCAAAATCCCACTTAATCACTGATTCTTACAGACGGTATCAAGACCCTCCACTGATGAATTGGTCACTTCTTCGTGCCGACGACGTTGATGATTCGGGTGTTTAATCAGCGATTCTGGACCAGGATTAGGAAAACACTTCAAAACGGCAGCGAGCAGCGAGAGCGTCCGAGGCATAGGAGGGTCGGGTCGGGTCCGACCCGACCCGACTCCCTGGGGCAGTGCTGGGCGGTGCAGATAAGATCAGTCAGATAACAATGACCGTACCCATCAGATGGCGGCCCTTTTGTCTGGCTGTAAGTCATTGCCGCGCCGCGCTGCTGTTGTCCTGCTGATCGCACGGCTGAGAATCGAACCGCCGACCGTCCCGTTTTGGACATTCTAAATCGGGAAGCGCAAAAAAAAAAAAACCTCGTTTGTCTCAAGGTTTTTTTGAACAGCTGTAAACACTTGTTTTGGGACTATGGTGTCTCGCATGGACTTGAGATGCCATTTTGATCTGTCTAATTATCCAGGGAGGTACGAGATGCATAGGGAGTGTAGATGCGTTCGAGGAAGCTTTTGTGGAGGCACGCGGTGACAAGCGGCTCGTAGCGGCACCTGTGTGTTGGCATCAATGCATTGCCGAGATCAAAATTACTTCGAGTCGGGTCGGGTCACCACAGCATTGGTTAGCGGGTCGGGTCGGACCCGACCCAGACCCGACCCGACTCTCCCATGGATCGGACGATCTGCGAGCAGCGGGCCAATATCAGTCGATTAACAAAACAGTCGAAATTAATCAGCAAGGTGGCTTCAATTATCAACTCCCATGGGCAGAGGATGACGGATTAACAAAACAGTGTTTAACAGATCCCGCAAGAGACCCCTCGAGGATTTTTGGATTACGGACAAAAAGGAGAGGGACCTCTCCACGCACTGCATCAACGAGCCTGGCCACTGTGAGCCAGTTGAAGAGCGAGCTATCGCGGATACAATGGTGCAGGTCTGGTACGCCTTTCGGGTACATGAGCAACACTCGAGAATTGAGAGAAAGAGTTACAGAAGGGATCAGCAGGGCTGCGGCGATGCTCAAGCAGATGTGAGGAGTTCAGGACCCTTGATGATCGGTTGGTAGGTCGGATACTAAATTCGCCGGTCCAAAAAAATTCGTCCGAACTTTGCAAATGGGCCACCTCAAAAACTTTGTCCGAATTGTGCATCTAGTGGGAGATCCGTCCAGATTTTGTCCGAACTTTGCATTTGACCTTCAATTTTTCGAAAATCATAGAAAAAATTGTAGAAAGAATTGTAAAAAAATTGTAAAAAAATCTAACTGAACTACTCCTCCAACTCTTCCTCCTCCTCCATCCCTAAAATATTTACATTCCCCTTCCCTTTCCGCTGCACAGGTGTAGGCTCCTCTGTGGTATAAACCTGCTCCAAAGCCGCGGAAGTATCGTTCTGCGCGATGGGTGGCAAGTTGTAGAGGAGAGTTGGGATATTGGCAAAGTTTTGGGGGAAAGGTGAGATAATGCAGAGGTCGGAATCTCCAAGATACGACGGTGGGTTGCCTCGTTGTCGATTCGAGGTCAATATAATTCGAGTCCATGGTAGAGCTGAACAATGCAGAAATTTTTTCGAGTCGATAGCGAGCTCGACAGAGGGTAGATCAAGTTAACACTGTGTGTTCCAATGAACATTCTTTTGCCATTGTGACTCTCTATAATTGTATATATCAAAGCGCACACCGCTTGCTTAATTCGGTGTTTTGTGCTCGAGTTACAAAGGAGGCTAAGTAAGTTGATTAGCGAGGGGAATGGCACAGCATTGTCCCGAACTTGTACCTGACCTCCATTCTGTTTGTCTGATGTCCGAACTTTGCATCTGACATCCTTTCGCCCGACTCGAGGTTTTGGCCGAACTTTGATCCTGACCTTGCCGGGCGAAAAGTGAAAATTTTGTCCGAACTTGGTATCCGACCTATCAACCGATTATCAAGGGTCCTAGGAATTCTCGCTGCAATGAGAGTGGCGCACGCGAAGAGTGTTGGACTCAGATGATCATCATAGAATGAGTGGGTCACTGAGGAAATAATCGAGCATGTATGGCTCACCGTTGATATTGAAGCATTGTGAAAATAAAACAGCGAGATAGACATCATGGCAGAAATGATTGAGAAGACTGACAGAAACGAAAGGAGATACTGGACAATTTCGTTCAAATCGACAGGGGTGGTGACCGCGTGACCCTTTTACCTATTCGACATTTCGGCAGCCGCCGAATTTTTGCGTGACACCTCGAAAATTTCGGCATTTGAACCGAAATTTTTGTGTGTTTTGTGTTTTATTTATTATTATAGGCAATTTGGGGCCTGTGTGACCACTTGGAGGTTCGACAGAGGCCCGAGTGACGCATGACCTCGACCAAAGTTCATGATCGACAGGGGGGTGCGTGACGCGTGACTGCCGATTTGAACGAAATAGTACAGTAGAAAGAGAAAGAAAGAGACTTGTGTGTTGCATGACTCGAAGTAGAACCGTGTTGTTGAAATGCTGGTGGACTGGGCGGGCCCGCGAGCGCGGCAGTTGAATCAGGTTTAAACAGTTGAAAAACAAAACATGAACCAGAGGTTCGAGCTATTGATGCTGAAGAGTTCGTTGAGAGCTTGGTCTGAAACGGCATTGTGTTCTGTGCCGAACTTGCATTTTTCGAGTCGGCAGCAAGGCTGGAATACTAGCAAGCGCATTAACGTCGAATATATTGAAGAAGATGACTAACCATAGAAGACTAATCATAAGTCATTACGACGTTAACGGTCGGTGTGCGAGAAGGAGGTTGGATTGAATGGGACTTGATCAAAGTTCAAGCAATTGAGGAGGATAAAGAATCCGAGATGTCGATGTTAGGTCTATTGAAGGGTGATCAGAGAGGTTCGGAGAGGTCATCAATTGAAACAAGGTGGCATGCAGGTAAACCAAACTTGATCGGAAAGGTAGGAGACACTGGGCGAGATTTGCTGTTTGGAGCGGGGGCCAAGAAGTCAGTGTTGAAGAGGGCCTGGAATGGTTCGATGTGAGTGGAGATAGAACCGAAGATAAACGAGAAACTGACCGGACGAGGGTCGCGTGGAGCTTGAAAGGTGTGGGTTCCGCGAACATCGATCGGGGGCCTGAGCGTGATGGAACAACATGTCAGAATCATACAGATGAGACAGGTTAAAAGAGGATGCGCATTAGCGGGGAGGAGGAAGGCTTCATTGTACAAGATGAATGTGGAGAGGATGGAAGGAGTGGAAGTAAACAGGAGGAAGAGTACACGAAAAGAAGGAAAGATCAGAAGCAACAGCGGCGGAGATCTCGAATGAGGGGCGAGGGCGAAGGTGAGCGTTGAAAGGACTGTCCAGTATCGACGTTCTTCGTCAAACCGGGTGGCTACGCAAATTGGGCAGCCTCAGATCCTACGGCACCAGAGGGGACGTCCCAGAAGCCCACAGCGTTAGTCGGATGAAGAATAACAGAGATGGAGGAAACAAAGATCTTTGGATCAATTGGCAGGTCGGGAATATGAACGGCACGACTCCAGTGCAGTGAATAGGAAATGCACAAACTCAATCTAAAGAATAACAAGAGCGCGGTGGAGTGCTTTGCACTCCCATAGGTACCAGAGGTGTGGACCTGATTGACCAAAATTTGGCTTCAGACAGGCGCAATTTTATAAAGAGAGAGAAGAGATTTCAACCGTCACAGTACTCAGGATTTATCGGGTATAGATTTGCAGACAAACACTTGGGGTGCATGTTGGTTGATGAAAGACAACAGCGTTGGAACTGACCCAATGTGATCCTGTTCGTGTATGCCTTTTGCACGCCTTCAGATTTCAACCAGTGTTGTAGCTGTTTGTCTTCAATCAAATATGAATGATCAAGCGAATTTGAGTAAACTGACCATCTGCTGCAGCCATGGTGGCATATAGGACTCGTCAAGTTGACGGACGGACCCATAACGCATCTCGCTTGGCCGGAAAACTCCGGTCTGAATCCATATTGTTCAGATCTTGATTGATATTCGAGTCAGATTAGGTTTTTATTTGATCAGACCTTCAGGGCTTGATTCCAATCATCAACGGAAGACGGTTAAAATGGCCATGAGGTCGCCGATATTCAGGTTCGTTTGATGGCCCAAGCTTTGGAACAGCCGTTGACGCCTTGGAAACCTGTCTCCCAGTCACTCTCATCCTCTCCCTTCCACCCATTCTCAGAACGACGCCAAGGCGCCCGTTCCATCGACCCACGCGCGGACTCACAGCCGTATCCCATGAAACTGGCAAAGTCTTGAATGTGGGGCTGAGGAAGCGTGTCTCTTCGTCACCGACTCTGCGGCACCTGGGAGATGACTGCGAGGACTCAGGAGAATCGAACGGACCGGCTGACCATCGGAAGTGGCGCAACTGATCTCCCTATCTGCTAACCAGACTCAGTTACTACACGAACCTCTTTCAGCATCCCACATCCGACAGGTGTCTGGAATCGAGAAGGTCATCAAGTATGTAATAAAATGCTCACATGCTCACATTTGTTCGTGTCCGCAATTAGGTTTATGCAAACGAACAAGTCAACCAAGAGCATGCAAACGATTCAATGCCAGTGAATGCTTCTATTTTTTTCCCTCAAGATTCCGCCGCTTTAGGCCATCGTGAGGGCGAGAGAATGACCCAGCACGGTAAGACCCT